>CAIGQQ010039888.1:3680346-3697838 GCA_903798035.1 Danio albolineatus
TATATATATAAAATCAGACATACTGTAAAAATGCCCTTGCTTTGTTTTATTTGAAAAAGCTAATAATTCTGACTTTAACTGTGTGTGTGTATATATATATATATACATGTAATAATAATGGATAAAATTTTGTTTAGTGGATGTTAAAATTGGAACAACCAAATATTGTAGCCAATGTCTTTTTTTATATAAATAAATGCATACATACAGAAAATGAATGAATGAACAAAAAATAATGAAACCTTAAGAAAGAACTGCGTTTTGGAAAAATGAAAGGCCTGTGTTTATACAGGTCTTCCCAGGGGCCCCAAACCAAGGATGAGCTTTCAGCATTTTTGGAAAGTTATCCTATTCCACCACTTCATAAGGATCCCACAAGAACAAAATTGGACAAGACCACTCTGTTTAAGCATGTCCTAGAATACACATCCGGCCATTAAAATGGCTCTTTTTACCATTTCCTCCTTCATTCCCCCACAACACTGTAAACCATGCATGCAGGCATCTTTGACTTGTTGATTTTGAGTAAGTAAAATTAAAATGTCCTTAAAACAAGATATGGTAAATGTACATATTTGTTATTGTTTGTGAACTTTAACAATTGCAATTTAAGTTCTGTTTTTCGAAGCAATTAGTTGTTGTTGTTTTTTTTTCAACCTGTGTAATTTTGTGTATAATTGTATACATTTACCACTGTGAGCTAACTGGTCTTTGTAGCTCTTGTATTTAATGCAATGTCTTATTTCAATGGTATTTCAAGGTAATTCAGAACTTTTAGGGGTTTTAGGGGTCATTCATTTTCCTTTGGCTTGGTCCCCTAATTCATCAAGGTGCGCCACAGCGAAATGAACCACCGATTTAGTGACTAAGTCATGTGAATTCATACAATCTTATTTGTACAATGTAGTACGATTTGATTATCTACCAATGACGGTTGGGTTTAGGAGTGGGGTTTTGTACCATTATGTTACATACTGGTCAGGACAACAGAGATGAGGATCCAGGTGCAGTTTGATAATCAAGAGAAGCCAGGCAGGCAATGGTCAAACAGGTACAAACCATAGCATGAGGGTAACCTAAAGAATGTGGTCAAAATAACAGGCAAATAGTCAGGGCAGGTGTCATAACAGCATAAACAATTAAACAAACAAGGATTCAAAAACATGGGAAAGAAAGACAAGAATAACATTTCATAATGATAATAGTGAACAAGACTCAGCAAAGTCGGTGTGTGTGTGCTGTTTATCCATCTGATTAGTCCATCATGAGTTTCTGTGTGTAATCAAGGGGAATCAGGAACTGGTGTGTCTGAGGTGCATGATGGGAGTTGTAGTTCAAATGGCATATGTGTAGTTCTCCATCGATCTGCACAAGCTAGATCACTGGTGATCATGACAGATACCTCCTTTAAAAAAAATCATAGATTTTTGTACAGCTTAACTCTCGACTTTAACCAATTTGTACCAATTAGCCATTAAACTGACACTATGTAAAATAGTTATGTTTCCTTGTGACATCAGGCTGCTTATTTGCTGTTTGTTTGAATTATTTTGCAATTTTATTTATTTTTTTGTTGTTACAGTGAAATTTACAAGAATTTTCAAGTTGATATTTGTTTAATTAATTCAAAATTAATAAGGTATTTTGAAATTCTTTAGGTTTCCAGTGAGGCTTGTGTTTAGGGGTACGGTTCAGTCAGGGCCATATAATAAGTGGGTTTTACAGTATAAAATACATCATACTCTATCTGTGTGTTTTATGACTTAGTTATTTCAATGTTGGCGTGGTTTATAAGAACATGACATGTGTCTTTCAAATCACTTAAAATCATATCCAAAGGCATGGGGTCTTCGACGTTCAAATTTGTCAGTGGTTCCCTGTGAGGGTTTAGGCTATAAGGAGAGTTAGGGTAAGGCAATAAAATAAGTGTTTTTTTAAATGTAAAATACATTCAAGCAGGCTCATTCTGAAAAAAGTACCCCTATATATTTCTGGAGATAACAAATACGTCCCAGGCGCTATATTTTTTGCAATTCTTGCTTTCGCAAATCCGTCAGACGCTGCTGTGTGTGCTTTTTCAGATATCAAAATTCTCTCACGGATGCCATTCGTGCCTGCTGTTCTCGCGTAAATCCACTAGAGGCCACTGTCAACTGACTGACTGACTGAGTGATTGACTGATCCACCCTCCTCCTTCCCTAAAACCAACCAATAGTGTTTTCAAAAGCACCAATTGACCCCGCCCACCCACTTCCCTAAACCCAACCGACAGTGTTTTTAAAAGCAATCCAGAAAAAGAAAAGCCCTCTGATTTTTTCCATGTTTTCAGATCGTGTTATTTGCTTGCTAATTAATATATATATATTTTTTTTTTGACGTTTGTACTTGTCTAACCTGCTTTCTAGAACCGTTCTTCACCACACTCGAAACCCATCATCACAGTCAACTCCGTTCTTCATTTCACATCCTCCAACGTACATGGCGAGCCACTGGACAGACTGGTGACAGCGGAAAACCGGATAGACATTGGACGTCAGTGGTAAGTGGTCAGCTAGTGCGCATGAAAAGGAATAATGTCATACGGCTCGTAGCGTTCGTTTTAAAGACGAAATGCAGCCATACATTCATCTGGCTACGTAATTCATGATCTCCAGAAGTAGTAGGAGTACGTTTACAGATTTAGCCTTTGTTGAATAAATTACGCCTATGGAATGTCCTCATAAACCAGCAAAAACTATGTGCGTATATATATATATATATATATATATACACTCTAAAAAAAAAGGTGATAAATAGCACCAAAACTGGTTCTTTGGTCGTAACGAGGGGGGAACCTTTTTTGGTGCTATACAGCACCTTAAAAAAATGGGTGCTATATAGTACTTTTGTGAAATGGTGCTATATAGCACCTATATTTTAAGGTGCTCATAATGTTACTTTACCCTTTCCGCAAATAAAACCGGCATAAAAGTTATAAGAATTAGCTATAAGAACAAGTGCTTACCAGTAGTAGTGGTGCTATATAGCACTTTAAACCCCCAAAGAACCACTGAAAAACCTTTATGGTGCTTTAAAGATTCATTACACAGTAAAAGTGCTATATAGCACCCTGACCACCTTAAAGAACCACTGAAGAACCACTGAAGAACCTTCATGGTGCTTTAAAAGTTCTTTACACAGTAAAAGTGCTAAATAGCACCTCAAATATCGTAAAGAACTTCTGAAGAACCACTGAAGAACCTTTTTTTTTTAGAGTGTATATATATATATATATACGTGTATATATATATATATATATATACGTATATATATATATATATACGTGTATATATGTGTAGACAGTATTATTGAAAAAAGCAAACACATTTTTAGTTTCTATCTACAAAGTATATTGTCATTTAATCATTATTATCAAGTAAAAGAACACTTTAATGAGCAATAAATGTTATACATTACAGTAAAAATGTTTAAAAAGCATAAAATAGCAGTACCTTCATGCGATGATGTTAACAGCATCTTCTATTTTTACTCTCCCTTTTGGATATCACTACACCACTAATATGGTCCTTCCTAATGAAATAACACCTTCTGTCACACCTCACACATGCACACAAACCAGGACTCTGGATGGTTATTTTAGAATATGTGTATGCTTTTTTTTTTCAGGCCTAGTGTGAAATAATGTTCATTAAAAGTGACAAATACCTGATTTTTAAAGAGCTGCTTTAAGGCAGTAGGGGTGAGGTACGGCAGATCGCTTTTCCTCACTACCTGAGCACAGCACTTGTTTTGACACCACAGATGAGACGAGAGAAATATCACGCACAAACATACACACATCACCCTAATGCTTAGTTTATTGCCGCTGTCTTAGACTTCATCATATAATCCCATTTTAGAGTTCCCGATATAATCTGTGATAAAGCTGTTTAGGCGGAAACACATTTGTCCATGTAGATCTGTTTTCATCTCCACAGTAAAGAGGCCTGAACAGTTTTACCTAAAGTGTAACCGATGCTACTAAAATGCCCTGACATCAGTGTTGAGCTCTCAGTGGTATTGCATTTTATCTTTTTTTTTTTACCTTTACTTTTTTTTGTTAGCCAGTTTTGTTTGTCAGAATATTCTTAGGTCTTAGACATATTTCAGTAACACTTTATAATAACTACACACTGTAAATCATTTATTTAGCATTAGCAAATAGCTAATTCATTATCTGTTAAGCATTAACTCTACATTAATAGGCGTAATAGACAGATACAAATGTATTCTTGACTTATAAGCACATTTCAAGAGTTCGCCCTTGCCAATGATTGATTATAAAGCGTATTTGGCATGCTGTCCCGGGGGAGAGCCCTGAGCTCGTGGGATCCTCGAGCCCGGGGCTCCCCCATCCACCCAATCCCAACATCGCTAGATAACATTGTAATGTATCATAATATATTGTTAAACTATAATATTGTTGTTGTTTTATCCAATTTTATGCTATATTTTGACAATTCAGCAATGTTTAAACAGTAATTTTACTTTTTAGAAAATATTACAATGATGTATTGTTCGTTTGATGCCTTAAATTGCCATTTATTAGGGATTAATAAAGCATTAATAGTCCTCACTAGATTAGGTCACAAAATAGGATAAAGTTGAGATAATAAAGCAATTATTAACATACAAATTTACTATTAGTATATGCCAGAATAATACAATATATAAATGTTGGTTTTAATAGTTTATAAATCGTTTACTAACTCATTCTGAATGATCTTAAACCCCCCCCCCCAACTACTTTTATATATAAATTGTTTGTAAATATTACGATACTTAATTTAGTCATGAAAAAATAATCAGTAACAAAATATGAAAACACAATTATTAAGCACATTATAAATGTACTTATAGGTCAAGAATAGCGCATTTGTATCTGCAGTTATAAAATGCTTACTAACATCTATCAATGAGTTGATGACAAAATAATGAATTCACTATTTAATATTTTACCAATGCTTAAAGGTTTAAGAAACCCTGGGGTACTTTTTTTTGAGATTTTAACAGATTTGTGTGTGTTGAGCATCAGTTAAGACAACATTAGCACCAGTTAGCTTTAATTGTGGGGAAAACTCGATAATTTTGAGCTTCTGTCAGCTAATTTCATCTTCTGAGTTTAAAACAATTTTTGGGGCAGGATCAAAATCGGTGACATGCGAATCTGCTAGTGGAGTGATGATGCGTCAGTTTCTCATTATTATTCATAGCGGAGTTTTCTTATCCTATGAGAAGACCCTGCTTCTTAATTATTCATGAGCGCATGTGATTTCAGCAGGCAAAGCAGACCTGCCAAGCTGGGTAGACTGGGTTGTATGTGTTTGTTTCCATGATCCACAGGGTTTGTTGCATGTTTTTCGCCACAATTCTGTCCGGGCCAATACAGCAAAGCTGTTGGTTTGCAGCAAGCATTTTTGTTGGGAGAGCTTTTTTCAGTTGAGTTCATAACCATCCGGTTACCATTGAAACACATCCCCTTTATCCATGCTGCTGCCTTTGCTTGTTTAAAAACCTCAGATTACTGGCAGGGTTAATGGTTGGAATAGACAGGGAAAGAGACCTGCTGCATTTCTATCCACCGTGTCTGCATTCAGACTCGGGGATGGAGGAGAAGAGAAGTCCTCCTCATTTATATTGTTTATATAAACACAATTATCATAATATAACAAATTGTGGTTTTGTGTATATGAAATTACGAATGACAAATGCAGCAGGTCTTTAAATTACTTTAACTTTGCAAACTAGAAAATCATGGGTCTCTTCACGGTTTGTGTCTCATTTTGTTAGCCGACTGAAAACAGTTTGTTCGCTCCCCTCTTTTGCCCTAGCTCGGCTGGCCACACCCACTCCTCCTTCTGCTCACAGCACTGCTCCACGCCCATCTAAGAGCATTTTTTTTTTATTTCTGAGGTAGACTTGAACTGGAACAGGGGGGTTCCGTGGCCCTTTAATACAGTACATGATTCACAGTGTGCAGTTATTATAAACTGTTATCCATATTTCATGTATCAGACACTATTGCATATTTTAAAGCTGTTTTCATCTCAAAGTGTTAAATATGCATTGATGTTTGTCACTTTGTTGCACCATGGTTACAAATAAACGAACAGTGGTCAGGATATAACCAGTATGTTTACAGGGACATTTAGAGGGACAGCTCACCCAAAAAGATGTGTATATATAAGTACACTATCACTTTAAATGTACATTCAAGAATAGCTTTACTCACGTTACATTGAGAATATATCCTCATTTTCATTTCATACACACCAAAAAAGAAAAAGTTATAATCAAGTGAACTCTGGTATGCTGTGATTCATTTTCTGTATTTGCTGGGCCAAGTCTATCATTCAGAACAAATGTTTTACTATGGCTAAATTCTCCTTGCGTCATACATTGCAAGTAGTTATGTGATGTTTTATTTCTGTTTTTTTTTCAGATTTTATGTTTTACATGTTCTAACCTGGGCGTCACAGTGGCGCAGTGAGTAGCACGATCGCCTCACAGCAAGAAGATTGCTGATTCGTGCCTCGGCTGGGTCAGTTGGCATTTTTGTGTGGAGTTTGCATGTTCTCTGTGGGTTTTCTTTGGGTTTCCCCCACAAGTCCAAAGACATGCGCTATAGGTAAATTGGGTAAGCTAAATTATCCATAGTGTATGTGTGTGAATGAGTTTGTATGGATGTTTCCCAGTGACTGGTTACTGCTGGAAAGGGCATCTGCAGTGTAAAACACATGATGGATAAGTTGTTGGTTCATTCTGCTGTGGTGACCCTTAATTTATAAAGCGACTAAGCTGAAAAGAAAATGAATAAATGAATGAATATATTAAACACAAAACATTGTAAAGCAGTGACAATATTTCATGCATACCATATATTGACATAAACGTCTGACTCAATTCAATGTTCCTCAAGCATATTCAATCTGCTTTACTTTGCTTCTCTTAATTGATTGATCCAGAACTGTTGAATTTATCACCAGTGTTTAAACAAGTAACTGTTTTTAAATTACCAGAAAATGAAAAGTAATCCTTACTTTACTTTTTCTGAGGAAAATAAACTAATCAGTTACTTTGTTACTAATTACACCCAACACTGTTTCAGTGTTCCTGTGTTGCTTGTTTCCTTTGACATAGTCACCACAATACTGCTCAAACAGTTCAGTGCATGTTTTGGAAGCATGTCTTCTTGCAGATCTTCATTTATGTCTGTATTGACTTTACACATTTTATAATATAATCTCTTTACAAGTTATCAACTGTTAAAAAAAAAGCCTTTATAAGTACAGACAATTTTGTTTAGGCTTTTCAGTAAATTCTATCATTTGTTTTGGGATGTCCCATAAGTTATAGTCCTGATACACTGATATACAAAATATGGATGTATCATTGGGTTTTAAAAATGACTGCTATTCATTAATTCATTTACATTCGCATGTTCCCTTATTAATTAGGGTCACCAAAGTGGAATAAACCACCAATTATTCCACCATATGTGTTACGCAGCGCATGCCCTTCCAGCTGAAACCCATTACTGGGAAACACCCATACACTCTCGCATTTACACACACACTCATACACTACAGTCCATTTAGTCATCCAATTCACCTATAGTGCATGTGTTTGGACTGTGAGGGAAACAGGATCATTGTGTGTGCATGTGAGCGTGTGTGCATACAGCATGCGCGCGTGTGTGTGTGTGTGATCTTTTCACTTCCCATATTATAAAACCAAGAACATCCAGCCATAAACCCTTCTTTAGGGATAAAGGCTAAGATTAAATAGGAACACCTATTTAATCTGCTCAAGCAGTGCACACATATATAAAGCTAGTTAGCATATAAAAGGAATGCAGGGCTAAACGTCTTGACTGACTTCTCTCTCTGTATGATGACTCTCTACCTTTTGAAGCTGGAATCAACCAGTCAATATTTGGACTTTTAGTGTTTCAAATGAATGCACATCACAGCATGGCAAGACAACTATGAAGTAGATATCAATGAATCATTAGCATACATTCATTAAAATAGCATTTAATTGAATGAAACAAACACTAATAAATTAAAATCAAATAACATTCACCCTAATATTTAAAGGAGACCCTTTCTGCCCCCATTTACAGGTTTCAAATTAGGTGTCTGATGTCCCCAGAAATATATATATATTTTTATATGGTCGACACGGTGGAGCAGTGGGTAGCACAATTGCCTCACAGCAAGAAGGTAGCTGGTTCAAGCCTCGGCTGAGTCAGAAGTTAATGTTTCTGTGTGGAGTTTGCATGTTCTCCCTGTGTTCGTGAGTGTCCCTTCGGGGTGCTCTCGTTTCCCCCACAAGTTTAAATACATCGGCAGCAGATGCCATAAAACATATGCTTAGTAAGTTGGCGGTTCATTCCGCTGTGGCAACCCCAGATTAATAAAGGGATTAAAGCTTTATTAAAAAAGGAAAATGAATTATTTTTTTTTATAACTATTTGAAACTTCCCCATTTAGGTCTTGAACTAATTTGTGCCACTTTGCCGTCTGTCAAAAAAGTGGCTCAGAAGAAGGTACAATGGAGATTACTCCTAGGACTATTTATAACGCCACATAGTTGCTGACATTATCTTTGGCAGATATGACACAAAACTTGAATAGTTTTGACGGCTGCTTCTCACTCAGGGCTGTCAGTGCTAATAAGGGAGAGAACATCACTAATGGGTGGGACTTTCCCCTTCTGATGACATGTACAAGGGGAGAATGTCTATCAAAGTGTTTCTGCAGACTGCTTTGATGAAGTGTTTAATCAACTTTGTTTTATCAACTGTGTTTAATCTATGTGTTGTATTGTTTACATTAAATCAGCAATAAATGTGTAATGAATTAAAATCATTAAACCTGTCTGCTTTATTTTATATGCTTAAAACACTGCAATAATGCTCCTAAAGTCATGACTGAGCCATGTCTATGGTCTCCCCATTTATGTCTTGAACTAATTTGTGCCACTTTGCCATCTGTCACTTTAAATTCAAATTAGATTGTGATCCCAGCCTTCTTTTCAAAAGAGGGCAGAGCTACAAACGCCTATGTGTCAGAATAGTGGTAGATTAAAAAAAACAGCACTTATGTCATCTCTGTGAAAAACTGGAAAGTCAAAAAAGTGGCTCAGAAGAAGATACAATGGAGATTACTCCTAGGACTATTTATAATGCCACATAGTTGCTGACATTATCGGCTGCTTCTCACTCAGGGCTGTCAGTGCTAATAAGGGAGAGATCATCACTAATGTGACTTTGCCCTTATGATGACATGTACAAGGGGAGAATGTCTATCAAATGGTTTCTGCACACTGCTTTGATGAAGTGTTCAATCAACTGTGTTTTATCTATCTATCTATCCGTCCGTCCCTCCGTCCATCTGTCTGTCTGTCTGTCTATCTCTTTCTAACAGTCCAACTTTACTACAGTATACACTGCATTATTGCAGCAGATCACTTTTATACACTGATTGTCTCCACATTGAGTTGAAGAAACCGTCAACTCTCACAGAAAAGAATGATGTCTGGTGGCTTTGTCTCAGCAAATCACCGCTCTCCTTAACTCCAACCAATAACCATAACAATGTTGCTGTGAATTATTAATTATGAATAACTATACAAATAAGCTGGGAAATAAAGGAAATTGTTAACAAAACTATGTCACGCCTTGCTGAACAATAAAAGCAATTTGGGAACAGCACATTTTTACCAAACTTGAATAAATTTAAGTTTAAATTGAGTTTTCGCATCTTTTTGATAAGGGCTTCTTAAACTCTCTGGAGCCAAGCAGTCATTCCACTGGAACTGCTGCTATAATGTTTTTGTTTATTATTATTATTATTATTTTGGAGTGTTGTATTGTTTACATAAAATGTCAGCAATAAAAAGTGTAAAGAATTAAAATCATAAAACCTGTCTGCTTTTTTATATGCTTAAAATACTGCAATAATGCTCCTAAAGTCATGATTGAGCCATGTCTATTACACCTATTTTACATAGCAAGAGTCATCTGAGCGTGAGTAGCATGTGTTTTGTCACTGCTTGTGTTAATGAATGAAGAGGGACGACCGTCACGCTTCCAATGTGTGCACAGTTATTCATGGATACGGACAGTGACAAAACGCACTGCACTGACACTCACACTCACAATGTGAAATAGGTGTTAAAACAAAGACTTTGGAGACTTTAGTTAAACCTTTGAAAGAACAATCGACACTGTAACAATTAAACCTGCAAATGTGCAGATAAAGAGAGAGCAGCTGACATTAACTGTATTGTACATGCACACCATAAAATGAGACAAAATGTCGTTTCAAAAACTTTATTTGCTAATTACATATATGAAATGACAGAAAACTGGAATAAAGCTTATAGCTTAACATACTGTGAAACATTAATAGTCTAGCTTTTTATTTAATAAAGCTTATTTCCGAACACTTTTGTCTATGTGTAACAAGGCCAGCTAGTGAAGTGCTGTGCAGAAAAACCTCACTCCTCTAAAGATGCTCTGGTGACAAACGCTGGAGGCCGAGGTCTTTAGCCTCCTTGTTAGAGCAGCCGACTTTCATGCAAAGAATCGCACGTTCGATCCCAGCTTAGAACGGGTTGGGTAGAGTAGGACCGGCATGGTTACACATGGTAACAATCAGGGGTACATTTCCTAAACAATAATGTAACCGGCATCTGAACTACCATAGTATAAGTATACTATATAAGTACCATAGTATAAATAGTATACTACCACCCGGAAGCTAGCTCTCTGCAGGTCTCACATGGCCACCCACTGAAGCTAAGCAGGGCTGCGCCTGGTCAGTACCTCAATGGGAGACCACATGGGAAAGCTAGGTTGCTGCCGGAAGTGGTGTTAGTGAGGCCAGCAGGGGGCACTCAACTTGCGGTATAACTCCCCAGTATAGTGAACTCCCCAGCTCAGTGAGTGGCGTCTTTCGGATGAAACATTAAACCGACGTCTCTGTGGTCGTTAAAAATCCCAGGATGTCCTTCGAATAAGAGTAGGGGTTTAATTCCTTGCATTCTGGCCAGATCTGCCAGATCAGTAATGACCTCCTAACCATCCCCATATCATAATTGGCTTCATCAATCTGTCTCCTGTGTGGTGTGCGGTCTGGCCCAAGATGGCTGCCATCACCTCATCCAGGTAGATGCTGCACTGGTAGTGGATGAGGAGATTTCCCCCATTGTGTAAAGGGCTTTAAGTGTCTAGAAAAGTGCTATATAAATGTAAGGAATTATTTTAATGCTAATGTAGTGTTCCTGAACTCTGTTAGAGATCCATAATGTTAATGTTAGTTAATAAATAAAACTTTCATAATGACAATCATCAAGGGAGTGAAGTTACAACTTATTTAGATAAAGTCTAGAATGGATTTTTTATTCTATAAAAGACACAAAAATAATATACAATTGTTGAGATAAAATTGTTCCAGATTTCGTTAATAAAGAAAAAAAAAAAAAAAAACCTTACAATCCAAACATACAGTTAAAACAACCCAAACAAACAAATAAAATGAGTAATTATGTTATGTGTGATAACAATGGAACGACGCAAAGAGAATGTACTGAAGTAATGATTTGTATTTAATATTTTGTATGAAAGGCTTTTTGGTAATGAGAGCTTTAGGATTTCTCTTGTATGGATAATGTCACATTCATTGCTTGAGTCTTCAAATTTTGATGGTCTTTATCTTTGATCTTTATCTCAGATTTTTTATTTTATATTGGGTTCAGGTCAGGTGATTGGCCCGGCCTTTCTAGCAGCTTTATTTTCTTTTTCTGAAACCAACTAAATGTTTTCTTGGCTGTGTTTGGGATCACTGTTTGAAACATCCACCCTGATTTCCTCTTCATCATCCTGGTGTTGGGACTGAAGCAGCTAATATCAGTTTACACTGACAAAGGCAGGGTTGCTTTCTAAAAACTGAAAGATTTCAGCTGCTGTCTGGGCTTTCCATGCCTTTTTACACTTCCCTTTGTTCATGTGTTCAATACGTTTTCTCTGTATTGCTGAACTGTGTTTGTAATGACAGAACTTACAATCTCAATTGGCTAATGAACTAATGGTTTTGGGAAATGCACCAAAGAAGTTTCTTCAGAAGAATCTTCTATTGCATCTTTAACCAGTAGGTGGTCACAACAACTATTGGTCTTTGAATCATATATTCAGGAGATTATTGCTCAAATGTTAATTCATCCAGTTATGAAACAAGTCCAAATGAATTATGCTTTCTGATTTTTTTTTTATTTCATTAAACTTAAAATATGCTTTAAACATACATAAACAAAAAACATTTTGCCAGAACCTCTATTCAAGTCCATGCTATTTTGTTCAGAATAATTAAAAATATTTTACAAATTATGATGCTCAATTTTCTATTGTGTTTCCCCAGAATCACAGCTTCATGTATTCAGTCAAAGTTTGCTAAATTTGATGACTTTCCACGTTACACAGCAACACGTTCCACATCACAGAAATCATATGGCTGTAAAATGTTTTCACATACCCCTCTGGCACTTTCAGAACCCCTTGTTTTAAGTGAGAAAGACCAAGCATGTATATTCATTAGCGAAATCCATTCAGCTGCACATTGCCCAACAAAGTGAAGTATGACATTAAAGAATATCCTGTCACCTTGCATGTTTCCCATATGGTCTGTCACATCATGCTTCTTCTCGGAGCTGTCAGATACGTGGCACTGCAAAAGACAAGACACGACTCAATAAACACAGAAAACCAGTCATCACATTAAACATTGCATTCCACAGCATACTAATCACAACGTTTTAAAAACTACCCTTAAGAGTCACCACACACAAATCAAATCAAATATCCATTCGGTCATGTACTCTAGTCTAGTTATCTTTGTCATTTTCTGAAATACTGTATGTCTAATAGGAAAGTCCTTACTGTCTCTTTGACTTGTAGAGCATTGCACTATAATAGTAAACAAAAATAATGGGCGTTCCACCAAGGCAAACCGGGTGCTGAAATATGTTTGGCTGAACTGCCGTTGGGCAGGTTAAAGGGACCAAAACAAAGACAGACCTTCCAGCACGGAATGCAGATTTTCAAAGCAGAATATCTGACTTTAGCATTGTTTTTGAGATAAACAAGAATGTTCACTTTGCAGGTTTCTTAAATATCTGCATATTATGGTATTTTTATATTTAAAAAAGTCAAAAACGTAAATACAGCACCTTTAAAGGAACCATTTTTATACAAATTTGTACTTTTTATTAGCTGACTTTGTTACACGTGTGGAGCTGTGAATGAAAATAACGTATTTCATTTATTCAGTCGGGAAGGCTCTCGAAGTATGCATCCGTTACTGTGACTCTGAAATGAGACATAGATTCAAAGTTCCACATGAGGTGGTTTGGCAAATAATATAAAAATTACAAACGTACACATTAGGTAAGCAGGCTACATTGTAATCCCATGTCTAGTGCTACGTGACTAGATTTGCAGTGATAAGGAATTTTGCTGTTTGCACAGGACGAAACACAACAGAAATGTAAATAGAATTGTGCACTTACTGCATTCCAACAAAATGGTAAGGTTTATAATCTAATTATTACATATTAAAACTCTTTAATATTATTAAATGTACATGCTAAATCACTGATATGTGTTGGTTTGCATTAATCACAGTCCTATAGTTCAATTCCAATGGGTTTCTGCTGCTGCTTTCTGTAGTATGGTAACAAAATGTCATGTAAAATGGCATTTAATCTCACATTATTAGTTTTTAACACTAAATAAAGCACATGAGGTGTACCCGAGGTGATCAGTTTATCCTGTTGTTTAGCTGTTTCTAAAATAGATAAAAACAGATAGAAGCTGTTTCTAAAATATGAATTTTAGATGTTGGTTAGAACAAAATTTATTTTAATATGGAAAATATTCTTCACGTGTCATTGCTTTTATTTAGAATAAGTAGTTGAAACGGTAGGCTACAAATAATTAATTAGTTCTGAATTAATTAATGATTCATAAATAATTCATTCACCACTGCCTATGGCGGCAATGCCATTGTCCGTTGCAATGTTTCACATTAGACATCGGACGATGCCAAATTGGTCGACATTGCCCAACTCAATACAATAAAAAGTCATCTTATTTGCGCACAAAAGTTGAGATCAAATTTGATTGCATACCTCTGCTCACAGACACAGTGATAAATTCTAAGTTTTGCATTTAAACACCACATAAATGAGGCTCATGGCATTCAAATGAACCCTTTTTTATTTGGTAACATTGGTTATACTGTATGTACACTGTCGCCTCAAAGCTGGTTTGAGTCCAGGAGGCATTTCTGTGTGGAGTTTGCTTGTTCTACTGGTGTTCGCATAGGTTTCCTCCGGGTGCTCCAGTTTCCCCACAGTCCAAAGACATGCAGGATAAAACGGGTAAACTAAATAGACCAAAGTGAATAGATGTGTGTGAATAAGAGTATGTATAGGTTTTCCTAGTGTCGAGTTGCAGCTGGAAAGACATGAGCTGCATATGTACTGTGGCTACCCCTGATAAATCAAAAACTAAGCCAAAGGCTAGTGATTGAGTGGTTGTATTTTAACAACATGTGCAACACAACAGTGTCATCGTTTTTACACCATCTAGAGGGCACCGACTGTAACTTTAAAAAGGTAATAATTAGTCATAATATCTATCTACTAGTTTTTTTTTTTTTAATGAGGAACTCACTGTATCAATTCCACACCACATACTGTATAACATCCAATTAGATCCATGCAGTGCAGCAAACACGTCCTATCAAGAGAAGTATACCAGACAGCATTTATCCTACCCTAAAAACTTCATTCATTTTCCTTCGGCTTAGTACCTTATATATTACAGCGGAATGAACCACCAACTATTCTATCATATGTTTTATGCAGCGGATGCCCTTCCAGAACCTAAGAAAAAACTGTCCAAATACAATCAGGCACTTTGCATCTTTGTTTGCATGCTAATTCAATTCGTTCACAGTGGTCAGTCGAGAGGCCTTGGTGTTTAATTCAGACCTCCGTCCATTGTGAAGATCCAGCTGTCTGAGCGTCATTAAGATTTAAAGCAGTTCTCGGTCAATATTAATGACAAACCCAAGCCTTAAATACCTGTCCTCTTTTAATTATCACAGCTCATGTCTTTTAAAGATCAGATTCCTGCTTCTAAACTCCGGCCAGCCTTCCTTGCAGGCTCGTCTGTCACTGCAAATGTCATCACTGTATTCCTCCTCGGCTGACCGTGACAGGGCCCACTTTCAGCCTTTATCTCCCTCTCCATCCTTTCTTCCACCACAAAGATCCCTTCTTTTTTTTTCGTCGCTCACTGCTGTATCCGCTTTCTACACGTGGCAAATGATTGCCCGGGTAAAGGTATTTTCAGTTTCAATCTTGCATTTTCCCAAGGGGGAACAAAAGGGACAAGCTCAGTGCAGCTGGTTTCACTGAGAAAATGGCACCGAATTGCCTCATTCCTCGGCAGATTAGCGATTGCATACAATCCTGCGCTAAGTGCTATTGTGCGCCTCAATTTGGCCATTATACTTTGTCTTTTTCTATTTAGAGCACCCCTAACCAATTAAAGCAATACAGCCTCCAATACCTGCTCCCAATTAAATCTGGGCGGTATTACCTGCCTTGATGCTGCTGACCATGGATTCTTACCACTTAGCCGCATTCATTAGGCCTATTCATACTGAAGGGGCTGATGACAAGGATTCAAGGCTTACGCTGTGCTCTCCCCCCGTCTCTCTCTCTCTCTCTCTCTCACTCACTCACACACTCTCGCTCTCTGACTGTCATTCACTCATAGTACTCAGAGAGTTGGCTGTGGCAAAAACATGGAGAGCGTCAGATGGTGACACTCATTTTTTTGTCCTTTCTTTTCTTTCTCTCTCTCTCTGGTGGATATTTTCCCGCCTGCTCTTGGTTTTGTTTCACAGGTAGCCAGGTTTTTTCCAGCTCATTGTGTTCTTTCTTAAAGCCTTCGCCCGTGCAGCTTGCTTGGCAGCGTCCAAAAGCCGCGCCGCACAATGCGAAGGCCTCTTCAGGCCACTGAGTCGATTGACAAATCCACAGTGTTAAAAGTCGACAAAAGCCAGGCGGGGAACTCTGTCAGCCGCACTTGGGGAAACTGTCAGTCTGATGGCCCGGCCATCTCAACCCAAACATGCTAGTCAGGTTCACAAAAGCTCTTATTCATTCATATTCTGCTGTTGGAAAGTTATAATTCTAATTTAAGGAGAAGAAAGAAAGAATTAAAAAGATCCATTTTTAATTGTGTATATTTTTAATGAATAAGCCAAAAGTAGTGCTGTACATCTAATCGAATCGCGATGGGAACTAGTGTCTGTGAATATTAAACCACTAAACTATTCAAATATTAAGTGTAAGTGCTTGTTTGGTGTCTTCTGTGAAGGAATGGTGCAATAGTGTTTAATACCACAGTATACTCGAGCATGCTTAGCACTTGTGATTTTTTTAACCTTCTGACAACTTGTAAAATTCAGTTTTCACACAGAAATGTTCTATTTTCACACAAGAAACTCAGCTTCACAATATGTTGTCAACATAAAAGTTGGGTTTAAGTTGAAGACATTATGACATTACTATTGTTATGACATTACTATTGTATAGAATGCACTTCTCAAATAAATAAATAAATAAAAATACACATAATTTTTGACGTTTTATATATTTTTATTAAGAATAAAACAGTTTAAGAATAGTAGAAATTATTTCATAGGGTTCAAACTTTTATAGTTTATACAGTCAATGTATAAAAGCTAGAATAAATTGCTAAAAAAATATTTTATATTGGCAAAAACAATAACTGCATAAATTTTATCTGATAAATTGATGTTAAATTAGCCAGGATTAATGCTTTCGATTAACTTCATGCATGGACAATCAACTAACTGACCAACTAACTAACTAACTAACTAACTAACTAACTAACTAACTATTTAACTAACTTACTAACTAAATAAATAAATATAAATAAATAAATAAATAAATAAATAAATAAATAAATAAACAAATACATACATACATACATACATACATACATACATACATACATACATACATACATACATACATACATACATACATAATGATTTTGATTAACTTCATGCATGGACAACTAACTAACTAACTAACTAAGTAACTAACTAAATAAATAAATAAATAAAAATACAGTTCAAACTTTTATAGTTCATACAGTAAATGTATAAAATCTAGAATAAATTGCTAAAATATATATTTTACATTGGCAAAAACAATAACTGCATAAAATTTAATCTGATAAATTGATATTAACTTAGCCAGGATTAATGATTTTGATTAACTTCATGCATGGACAAATAACTAACTAACTAACTAACTAACTAACTAACTAACTAACTAACTAA
>CAIGQQ010039888.1:3704255-3725166 GCA_903798035.1 Danio albolineatus
ATAATAATAATAATAATAATAATAATAATAATAATAATAATAATAATTAACAAAAATAGCTTAATTTTTATAATAAAAATATTAAATATTAGCTTCTCAGTACTGGGTTGCAGCTGGAAAGGCATCCGCTGTATAAAACATATGCTAGATAAGTTGGTGGTTCATTCCACTGTGGTGACCCCTAATGAATAAATGGACTAAGCCAAAGTAAAATGAAATGAAATATTAGCTTGAATCAGGTTTTTATTTATCAGTAAAATAATAAAATGATAAAGTGAGTAAATGAATGAATGATAGATTCCTGTAACACTTAACAATACAGGACACAAATTTAGGGTTAGATCATGTTTTTTACTGAATTTATTAATCTTTGATCATTTTTTGTAAGCAGCAACATGCTTTCTTTTGCTCACAGTTATTTTTGTTATTATAGTTTAATTATCACTTTTTGTTTGTTGTTGTTATTGACAATAACATTGCTTTAAATATGAGATTTATGTTAAATACCCATTTTTGTTGTGATCTGGGACCTCTAGCCAGGACAGATTACTGTGCATATTTTAGCTACATAGCAATAATTATTTTTAAATGTCAATTTTTTTTAAGAAAGTTTTGTTGAATTAAAAAGAGCATGTATATAGCTATATTTTGCTTGTTTGACACATTTAAAATTTGTGGCTAAGAAATAAATATTTTTGGTCTGGTCAGAGATAAATTTGGTAAATCCTAAATTTTGGGCCCTGAAAAGTCATGTGAAATTAAAACTAATTGCAATGCAACACAACACAGTTCAAACAAAACACACAGAACAGTGAAATGAATGGGGAGGCATGTGGACATAACATAAAATATAAATCAAGTAATTTTGCATCCCAAAGTGAAAAGTATAAGTGAAAGTATATTTTTGCAACAACAAAACTGTGGCTAGTGAAAATGGTGAGTGGCTAGTAATGTTGGAAATCTACTAGGCACAGTGGCTAGTGAACAAAAAAGTTCATGTAAAGTCCTGTCTGTATATACTGTATGTAATGTATACAGAAATGTATATAGGGCTACATTTTCAGAATAAGCCCATGTTGGGAAAAAAAAGTCTATAAAATATCTTTCTTTCTTTTTTTCTTTTCCGTGTGCTCATGACACCTGTTCATGGGAAAGGGCTTGAATTCATTGACACTCGATGAGAAGAAGCAAGTTAACACAATCTCAGGTGAGACAGGTAAATATCAGAATACCCTAGAGCTCCTTCTGTGCCGCCTCTGCATACATTATCAGATCAGGATATTACTATCACAAAATAACTGCAAGATGTTGCACATTTGGAAAGTGTATAAACAGTTTTACTTCATTCTGGGCTGGCAACAGAGCCTCTTCCAATTCAATCAGATTTAATTTGATCATTAATTCGATTTAACTCAAGCATATTTTACAATACGATTTAATCTGAATGCTTTTTTTTGTTCTTTTACAAATTTGGGAGAGGCATGTTTGCCGAGCTCTCATCTGAACTACTCACTCTAATGAGTTCTTGTGTTTTTTGCCTTTAAAATCAGCATGGGTTTTATTAACCGCCTTGATAAAAGTCTCCAAAAGTGACAAGATAAATATATACTGCACTAACTCTAAACGATGCTGTAAAATACATTATAGTCACAGATGAATTCAAAGAGAGATTTCTGTATGAAAAGAGTGCGAGAGACGTGTAACCTTATGCCAGCCCCGCAGTTAGCGACTACAAAGGGGAACACCACAGCTGCGAGAGAGTGTTTACTTGTTGAATCTTTTATCAGTTTTTGCCTGTTTTTATCTAGGCTGGCTCTCCCTGCTTGTGCGCTGCTTATCTATGCAGCCGAAGCAGAGTTGGAGTTAGCCTGCGTCCGCATGATTACAGCTGTGATAGATGGAGTCAGGGATGACCTTACCTCCTCACTAAACACAAGGTTGGACATTTGTCTCCCTGCAGTATTTGCATGTTTTTCGCCTGTTTGAAGCTATTTGTCACTTTGCCACTGGACATATGAGAGGCGTTGGGGAGAGCATAGTGCTGCACATGATAAAAGAAGCCTTGATAATAAAAACACTTTTTTATTTATGCATAATATTCCAGTTTTAGCAAAGCAGGGCTAAAAATAGTTGCTTTAGTTGGTCCTTTGCATTGTTTTGGTTGAGTGGATCACAAGTAGACATGGAAGACACATTCCTGGTTATACCTGATCTTTTAATCAAGTGGTTCTCAACCACTGGGCCACAGACCAGTGCTGGTAATCATGAATTATTTCTGTTTTATTTATTATCTGAATTTTGAAAAAAAAAAAAAAAGATCATATTATCTCAGTTACATCTCGTTCACTTGAGCCCCTACATTTAACCCACAAGCAGCAAAATTAGAAAGAAACTGTTGTCTTTGGAAAGGGGAAAAGGCCCAGTTAAGGACTAGCCAAGGAATAGATCCGCAAGCTATTTGTCAACAAATCAGGTGACTCCACCATGTCTGTGCAAGAAGATCAACTGCTAGAGATCGCAAATGACGGCGGCTTTAGAGGCAATTCACATATCAGATCTTCTCAGAGTTCGCACAAGTTTGTTATTTTCAATAAAATAACAAACCTTCCAGACGCACACAGCTAAATAAATTTCAGAAGCGCATTGTGAATCACGTGACAAGAACTGACTGATCAGCTTCACGTTGTATGGAATATAAACATTCATTTATTGATTCATTCATTCATTCATTTTCTTTTAAGCTTAGTCCCTTTATTAATCTGGGGTCGCCACAGCGGAATGAACCGCCAACTTATCCAGCAAATCTTTTACGCAGCGGATGCCCTTCCAGCCACCCATCACTGGGAAATATCCATACATACTCATACACTTTGGTCAATTTAGCTAACCCAATTCACCTGTACCACATGTCTTTGGACTTTGGTCTTTGGAAACTAGAACACCCGGAGCAAACCTACGCGAACACAGGATGAACAAGCAAACTCCACACAGAAATGCCAACTGACCCAGCTGAGGCTCAAACCAGCGACCTTCTTGCTGCTAAACTGGAGCGTATGAGTGTGTGTCTGTGAATATATGGGTGTTTCCCAGTACTGGGTTGTGGCTGGAAGGGCATCTGCTGCGTAAAACATATGCCAAAATAGTTGGCGGTTCATTTCACTGTGGCAACCTCTGAAATAGAGACTAAGCCGAAGGAAAATGAATGAATGAATGAATGAATGAAAAATTAAAAAAATTAAGCATTAAAGTTCTGTCAGGCAATAGATTTCTTGAACAACACATCACATAGTTTTTCCTAGTCATAGTTTTTTTTTATGTCAATTGATGGTCTTTAGAGGCTGTTTGAACACCTCTGTTTATATACAATGTATAGTAGTTCAGTAGTGGCAAATTCAAAGAGGTTTTGAACTAATAAAGGGTCATCAAAGATGTTGATTTGTAAAGACACTCATTTTAATTGCATCCCTTTATACATTGTATCAGGTTAATTAAACAGTAAACTGTAAACTTTTAAGTACTTTCATAAATCTTAGAAAAAAATAAAAACAGTTAATTATGTTTTACTCCACAACCCTTAAGTGATTTTAAAGGTAGCATAGTTGTTTATTATTGTGATATTTAAATTTTATCTTCGAATTACAAAGATTTTCAGAGCATCATGGTGGCTCAATGTTTCCCAATACTGGTTTGCAGCTGAGAGTCTAATCTGAAGGAAAATGAATGAATGAATAAAAGATTTTTTAGACAGAAGTACTAATAACAAGTAATAACAAACTAAATATTTGTGACCCTGGATTACTAAACAAGTGCAGGTATATTTTGACAATAGCCAACAATACTTTTTCAAAATTATTGAATTTACTTTTATGTAAAAAAAATAATAATAATAGTAATAGAAAATTAAGGGTCACATTGCATGGACATAATTTCAAAATTTATTGTAGTAAATATAATATAAACATAAATGCTATTTTTTTTTATGTGCATTGGACTTCATTTGGACAAATTTAAAGGTGATTTTCTTATTTTTTTATTTATTTTTTTAAACCCTCAGATTCCAGATATCTTGGCCACATATGATCTTAGCCTAACAAATATGCATCAATGAAAAGCTTATTTATTCAGATTTTACGTGATGCATAAATCTCAATTAAAAATAAAATGACAAATTTGACTGGTTTTGTGGTCCAGGATCACATACAGTATTTATTTATTATTACTATTTATTTATTTATTTATTTATTTTATTATTATTATTATTATTATTATTATTATTATTATTATTATTATTATTATTATTATTATTATTATTAATTAATTAATTTATTTATTTATTTATTTATTTATTTATTTATTTATTTATTTATTCATTCATTTATTTAGCATTTTTAACACCTTCAAACCAAATGTATGATTTTAACAAGCAAATATAAATCAACAACATTTATTAACAAATATTATATCAACAACATTTAAAAAACTAGGCCAGTAGGCAGAGAGAAGGTGGCCTGTTGCACTATCAAACTAATGTGGCTATCAGCATTTGGAAGCATTTGATGAAAAATGACAGAAAAGTACAATTGAGGTAAGTATTTGGACTATTTATAATTCTTTTGTATAACTGCAGATCTTTCCCCAAAATAAAATGAACACAATACAATAAGGCAAATTGCAATAAAATAAATATGTAATCTGGGTTATATAATACATTTCTTTTTAGCTCTGGATGTGATTGAAAATAGACAAGCTCAATATATGTTAGACCCTGTTTACACCTTTGTTTAGAGTTGCCCACTTGTGATCAAATCAGTTAAATAACTACTTCAATCCAGGTGTAAACACTACAGGCCTTGTACGCATGGAAGTGGTCAAAACAAGGGTATGCTCAAAAAACAATTTTGACTCAATTTACACCTTACTTCACTTTGTCCACTTGCGATCACAAAAACGCACTGTAAAGCAAGGTGGAAACAAGGCCTTAGTGTCCTCATTATCTACCTTTTAATTTGCATGTTAAATGTTTTAATTTTAGCGTCAGTGAGTGTTATGATGGTGTGATATCAGGTGTCACTGTCAAATAACTCTCTTTTTTTGCAGAGATTCTACATACATGTGTCCTTTCAGTCTGACAAAGAGGACTTTTATTGCAAGCAAACATGGATCACACAGTATCCCAAGTAGGGGGTGGAAATATTTAGTGACTTCGCAATCGGATCCGATTCCAATTCTGGGAGTCATGATTTGATTCTAAAACGATTCTTGACCTATAAGTTGTTTCTTCTTTGTTTTTCACCTGTGCAAACACATCTTTCCAACTGGGCATTTTAACCAAAATCTGAGTTGCTTTGCCTTTGTTTATAATTGAAATCTACAACTAGAATTCCAGAAAAGTTGTGACATTATTTATTTGTTTGTTTGTTTGTTTGTTTATTTATTTATTTATTTATTTATTTATTTATTTATTTATTTATTTATTAAATGCAATGACATCAAGAATATGCAATTTGAAAATTATCTTTAATTTTTTTTTACTTTCCAAATGTACAAATAAAAAAAAATCATTTACAGGGGAGTAAATTAATTGAATTCAATTCAATTCACCTTTATTTGTATAGCGCTTTTACAATGTAGATTGTTTCAAAGCAGATTCACATAGAAGGTTATAGTAAATTGAAAATGTCCAGTTATTAATGTTTGAGTTCAGTTCTGTTCAATGTTGTTTAATATTCACTACTTAGAGTCCAAACACAAAAGAGTAATCCATCGATGCGCAGCTCTAGCTGCAGTCTAGGCGCCAGAGGTTGGAGAACTCTAGGCTCGTCTGTCCTTGGAGTGTCACAGAAATCCGTCTCTTGCTTGCTACTCCGCCAAGCAGCTGCTCAGGATACAGCGAGGTCCAGGATTATGGAGCCTTGGAATCGTCTTGTCGCAGGTCTTGGATCGCATCCGTGGCGCTGCATATTCTCTGGGGGCCTCGGGATGAGTATCCCCAGTTGGAAATGGAGAATAAAGAGAATAATTAGCGAAACTGCTGTTCATAGAGGAGGCTGGGCAACCAGCGAGTTCTTATTTTAATGCATGCAACACACTCCAAAAATGTTGGGACAGAGCAACCTGATCTCACGAGAAAACTTAAGTATTTTATTCATAAGAGTTCAGTTGTATGAAAATGTAAGATTTTGAAAAAAGGAGCCGTGGCACCTAACCCCACCCCTAAACCGTCATTGGGTGATGAGCAAATCGTATTGAATTGTATGAATGAGATTGTACAAATTGATACGAATTAGCCACTAAAGCAAGTTATGAATTGCTGTATTCTTAACACAGTTTTACATAATCATTTATTTAAATACAATGCTTAATCATTTAGAAATTGATTATACCAACTGTTAAAGTTTTACCATCAAGACTTTTGCCCAATCTGTCATAACACAATCAGCTTCTTCATGTCAGTGGTCATCTATACCCGTTTCTCTTTTTCCTGTTTTTCATTTTCAACAGAGCACAGATCAGGATTGCAGGAAGGTCAGTCAATCACACCCATTCTGTGTCTATAAAATACACAGTTGTGGCCCATGCAGAATGAGACTTGATCTAGTAACTAGTATAATACCTACCATGAAAGACGTCACCCTGATGGCAATATATGGCTCTGTATTCTGCCAATATATGCCTCTATATCGATACTTGTGCACACATGTCATTAACTCATGCCGTTTGATCTGCTATTCCCTGAATCATGACAGATGTTTTCTTTAACATCTGTCGCTTATAAAAGTCTGGAGGGTTTCTCTGAACACTGAGACTGAGAATTTTTTTTTCCCCAGATACAAGCTGAATATGGACTTCTCTAAACCCAGCACACATTTCCGCTGTGTTCTTTACAATTTTAGATCATCTCTGAGAACCAGCAGCATCAATACCGCACACAACTCTTGTACAGCTTACAAGTCCAGTGTCCTTTCCTGATGCAGCTGCAGACTGTTTAGTCAATTCATTCTCATCGCACACTGGCGCACAGTCAGTACCCATTCTCATCGCACTTTAACGCTTAGGGTAACTCTCTGGCATTTTTTTACGATGTTCAATTCAATTCAGGTTTAATTATGTATCGCTTTTACAATGTAGATTGTGTCAAAACAGCTTAAGAAGTTCAAGTAAACATGCGGCAGACATGAAGGGTCCTCCGTTGTTTTAACCCTTTAAGACCGATTGGTCTAAAAAGCACCCAAACTCTGCTTTGCATGTCTTTTTAAGAGCCAATCAAAACCAAAAGCAGTAACATAGACTAAAGCATTGATTCGTTTTGCATATACACATACACAGACATTTAAAAATGCATGCACAATCACACACTCGTGGTCATAAAGTTACAATTGCTGGGGTGCCGAAAAAAAAAAAGCGTAAAACAACGGCCGTTAAATTACAGAAATTTACCATAAAATAACAGATATTAAATTACAGAGATTTCCTTAAATGAAATGTTTTGATAATTTTTGTAGTTTAATATCCGTTATTTTATGGTAAATTTCTGTAATTTAAAGACCGTTATTTTACAGTTTTTTTTTTTCGTAAACCCTAAACCGTAAAATAATGGATTTTTTTACAGTGTATCTTGACCCGCTTTTAAAATACATTTAAATTATTTTGTGTAAAGAAAAAATAAGGTCGCTCTGAAAAAAAAAAAAAAAAACACGCCCATAGCACACCTAAAGCGAAACGATTCATGGGTTTATCAAATTCATTGCAGTCATGGCACACTTACATATCTGGCCCAGTTATGTGTTGTTAACTTGGCTGAGACTTGGCCCAGATATGGCCTATGCTTGGCCCTTGTATTGAAGTCAGACTTGGTCCAATCATGTACCTGTTCAATTGTTCACTGCAGCATGTGGGCCAAGCTGATTGCGTGGGCCAGATCTGGGATTGAAAGGTATCTGTGAGTGGGAGCCCTGATCGTTTCCATGTTCTAAAACCTAATAAAGCATTTAATCTACACATGAAGACATTGTATGGCTTTACAGGACAAGGAACGTGACCCAAATTGTTTGTATTGCATTTAAATGTTTGTTTTTGCAATAACACAAGACTTTTATTTACTTTTATTTGCCTGCTGCTTGTTTATCTTGTTCAGAAGTGAAGAGGTTTAGGGTTAAGTTTGCGGTGTGTGCTCCAAAATATTTCTAAAAGTATGCATTTTTATTAATTGATTCGCATTTTACAAATATCTGCACAAAATTGTTTAATGGGATGCACAATGAGCTGGACCGAAAGCATCAGAGGACATTGGAAAAAAAGTTGCCACAGAAGGGAGAACGAGAAGTGTGTCCTGCACAGAGAGTCAAGTGACGTCATGTGACGAATCAAGAGTGAGAATGTGTTGGTTCAGTTCTCCTGAGCTCATGTGGTTCTATCATGGGTTTTTGAAAATTAGCTACCATGCAGTGTGTAACACAGCCCTAAGTAAAGTAAAATATCCAGCTAAAGCTTAAATCTGAAAGTGCACAGTGTTTAAAACTGATTCATCTATAAAAGAGTCGACTCAAAGTGCTTCAAATGAATCGTCTTGATAACTAGTCTTTAGCTGTTTCGGCGTGATGTGGATATGAAACTTGAGCCCCGCCCATTTTTTGCGTGAACAAACACGGAAAAAACTGAAACCTCTGGCCCTGCCCACAAACACAGTAGCAAGAAAAAGATAAAAAGAACACTGTAGCTAAGCTTGTACCGGTTAAATTATGTCGTGACGACATAATATTATTGGAAGTGTGAGGATGAACCAAAGTTGAAATTGTGAAGAGTTAGTGGATGAGGTTTATTTTTGCAAAACTACCTCAGCATTATAGCCCCAGCCTTGTGCTTTAGCTATCTACACACTTACAACACGGGATTCGTTGGTCGTTTATTAAAGGAAGGATCAGAAAAGACTATTGATGTATAGGGCTTCACAGAGCTTGACAGGAACTTTACAGTACACAGTTCATGGACCCGTTTCTTCCTCCATTTCACAAATGTAAGTGCGATTAAAATGGTTGCCTGCTTACTTTCTCTAGCTTGAAAATGATGTATTTAATTGTGTTTTGTTACTTGTAACCGCTTGTAGTGTGTATGGTTAACTCTTTATATTTTCATATCGCGTCTAAAGCCATGTTGAAAACGCAATGTGTGCCGCTTTGTTTATGGATTTAAATGCGTTTGTGAGCTTGTGTTCCTCTGCCGATGTTCCTTGTGTTCCTCTCTAGATTCAGGAGTGAGGTGTCTTTTGAATAAGACGGTTGAAATTACGGGAGTTTTCCAGGAGAAATAACAAAACGGGATGGGTCTGAAAAACAGGATTGTTGGCAGGTATGCTCACACATGCACTCTGACTACTTCAATATTGTTGATAAGCCGTGGTGGGCATTTCTCTTGTGCTGAACGCTGTTGATCAATCGCAACAGACTGGTTTGGGAACAAATGAATTGCTGAACGATTCATATGGGAGTCGCTGGGATAATTAGGTAAAAATAAATTCATATTATAAGCCAATGGAAGTGTTTTTTTTTTTTTTGCATGCATATCAGTCTGTTGTTGGAGACCCCCAAAACCAAAATATGACCCTTTAAATGTACTGTATAAAAAAAAAATTACATATATATTTATTTATTTATGGATGCTTGTGTACACCTAAAATTTGTTGTGGTTTTAAATTAATAAATTCGATTTCTTTGCCAATTCTTACAGTAACAATTTGGCAATGGCTTTTGGTACAAAGGAATGATCCATGGTCCATGGAGTTGTACATTTTACACCCAAGCTTCAAAACCCTCATGTATCAACTTGCTTATTACAGAGCAGAAACGTTTTCACTTTTATTTTGCTTCTGTCCCAATTTTGTGTGTTGCAGGCATCAAAATGTCCTATGTTAACAGTGTCCAGGAGCCCCATTGACTTCTCTGGGCTCAGAGGCATCAGGATAGACCGTCACACAGTGGAAAGTGTTCTGTGGTCAGATGAATCAGTATTTCAGGTATTTTTTGGGAGAAATGGACGCCGTATGCTCCAGACCAAAAAAGAAAAGGATCATCCAGACTGTTACCAGCAACAAGTCCAAAAGCCAAGGTCTGTCATGGTATGGGGTTGTGTCAGTGTCCTTAGGTAACGTGTGCTTCTGTGATGGCACTGTTAATGCTAAAAAGTACATAGAGATTTTGGAGCATATTTACCATTTATACCATGCATATTTCTACAAAGACAATGCAAAACCACATTCTGCACACATTACAATGTCCTGTCTGCCGTGGAAGAGGTTACAGGTACTTGACTGGCCTGCAGGCAGTCCCGACCTGTCTCCAATAGAGAATGTGTGGCACATTTTGAAGCAAAGATTTGCGACAATAAAGACCTCGTACTGCTGCTTACCTCAAGACTTGCTTGAAGGAAGAATGGGACAAAATCACACCTGAAACACTTCATCACTTGGTGTCTTCAGTCAGGAATGGCAACATTATAATGTGGTAAATGTTTTACTGTTTCAACTTTTTTGAAATGTGTTGCAAAACATAAAAAAAATTGGAATACGTGTTTATTTAGGAAAAACCTATATAAATCATGATGAGCACATTAAATAATGTATGTTCTATTGTCTGCAATGAAATACATTTGTAAGTAAGTTTAGATATCACTACTTTTTTTTTTTTTTGCGTTTTCCATACTGTCACTTTTTTTTTCTGATTTGGGGTTGTAGCTCAAGCCCATGCAGGCCCACACTTTCACAATCTAATTTAAATACCTAATCAATTCTGAACTTTTGAGAACCGATTCAGAATTGCTAGAGAGAAAATCACAATGCATCATGTATGAAATTTTTCTCCCACCCCTAATCCCAAGACTGATTCCTTATATCTGAATGTATGTGAGTTGAAACTACACCTACTCTGGCACTGAGCCAGTGCTCAGATCTTATCCCGAGACTGAGCTTAAGATGAATACCAAGCCTGTGCCTAAACCTGCACCCGGCAGTAATCCTACCGTAGTTCTGAATCCTAGTCTTTGCGCGACTGTGAAAGGCGGTTGGTGGGTAATGGTACTGTAGAGCTGGTGGTGTGAGGTGGATTAGAAGCATCACTGTAGAGCCACACTGAGTCTTTCCATTCACTTCATTCAGCTAATTAGCCCCTACTCATGAGACAGTTCAGCTGTAATCAACTAGCAGCAAGATCCGTCATCTCCTCCTAATCATTTTATTACCTCTGCAGAGTGGTCTAGACGTCTCCCTCCTACAGCACACCACAGACAGGTCAGTTTATAACTCCTGCTCCATCCTGAGATGTCAGCTGGACACAGTGTTCAAGCATTTGGATGGGTTTTGCTAATATATAGTGAAGCAATACAAAATAAGTATGATGTCCATATATGCATAAAGATACTTTTGGAAGATATGATTTTATGTCTGCATATTATGGACACTTAATAAGGTCATGTGACTCATGTCAAAGGCAAGAGGCCTCAAAAAATATACAGTGTAGTACGTCCAGTTGTCATAATGCACACATGCATACTTTTAGAACACACCAAGTGCTTCTTGCAATGCAAAGTATTCGGAAATGTCAAATTAATATTAAATTGTGTTTAATAATTTAATTTAATTTATATTTATTTTATTGTATTTTATTTTAACTGTAATTTACAGACTATAATTCATAATAAAATAAAAACTCTGTTTCAAGAGTTCACACTTTTTATTATATAGTTTGTTTGGCATGCTGTCCCGGGAGAGAGCCCTGAGCTCATAAGATCCTTGAGCCAAGGGCTCCCTCCAGTTGCAGGTAGATCTTAAAACTCCCCTGCTGCTGAGGCTGATGAACAAATGGGGATTGCTATAAAGAGATAACTACTTACTAGGAGCATGTCTATAAGTCAATAAACTTAAGTTGCATGTTTTGGCATGGTGGAAGGAACCCGGGGGACCCGAAATGTTGACTGGCTTGGTATGGACTAGAAACAGTGACGTTCTTGCTGTGAGGCAACAGTGCTAACCACTGGGCCACCATACCACCCATCTAGGAAAGGAGGAGGAGTAGGGGTGGAAGGGGGGATTCTTCAAAATGAAAAGAGCTGTGGTATGGAACGTAGGTTTTTTATGGTGACTTAGGAATTGTCTGATTGGTGATTCATGAATTGGCTAATGCAGGACCAGCTGTGTTCAATGACAAGCTTGTGATCCTCTCGAAATTAGTTTATAAATAAACTTCACTTAAGGAATATACTGCTGCCACTATTTTTCAACCCTCCAGGTTTTACTCATTTTTCAGCAATTCATTTTAAATGCTTTCATATATGATACAATTTGTATGATCATTCATTCATTCATTCATTTTCTTGTCAGCTTAGTCCCTTTATTAATCTGGGGTCGCAACAGCGAAATGATCCGCCAACTTAGCCAACATTTGTTTTACGCAGCGGATGCCGTTCCAGCCGCAACCCATCTCTGGGAAATTGTGTGATCATTTGTTCCTTTATTTTAATTATTACAAATCAAGAAAAAGTATGTTGTTCCATTCTGCAGATAAAAAAATATGTTGTGCTGAATGATGATGATAATGATGATGACGATAAAACATCACTGTGGAACATTATTTGACCCCTATTTTGGCTTTTTTTGATTCATTCATTTATTTTCCTTTGGTCTAGACTGTATTTCAGAGATCGCCACAGCAGAATAAAGCACCAACTATTCCATATGTTTGTGCATGCCATTCCTGTCGCAACCTAGTATTGGGAAACACCCATACACTCTCACATTCACACACACACACACACACACACACACACACACACACACACACACACACACACACACACACAATTTAGTTTATTTAATTCACCACATGTCTTTAGACTGTGGGGGAAACCAAACCACCCAGAGGAAACCCACGCGAACATGGGGAGAACATGCAAACTCCACACAGAAATGCCAACTGGCCCAGCCGGGACTCAAACCAGAGACCTTCTTGCTGTAAGGCCACAGTGCTAACCACTGAGCCTGTTGTTGTTGTTGTTACTGCTGTTGTTGTTGTTATCGTTGTTGTTATGTGTGGCCACTATCGGAAGTGGTGTGGCCTTCCAATGAACTCTGGCATATTGTATCTTCTTAAGGTAAACTTCTTCAAGCTGCGCTGGTTCCAGTTTAATTATGTAATTAATTACTAAGTAGTATTTCAACTGGTATGTACTTCCTATAGGGATTGTTTTAGGATTTGTTAGATTTGCAATTGTGTATAACTTGCTGTTATAACTTTAGGTACATATACAACAGAAACACTATAAAGTAAGAATGTAAGCGTTTAATTAGAAATTAAAATTATATACAATTAATTCTAATTAGGACAATGAAAAAAGGATAGAAACAAACCCTTTTTTTTTTTTCTCATTGGGCGCCTGAAATGTTGGATGTATTTGAAGAAATCGGAGCATCCCAGGTGCACTTGAAGGCAGCATTGATTACAGCGGGAAAAGAAAGAAAAGATTCCTTGTTACGTGTGAGAGCGAGAGGGGACAGAAAGAGTGAGAAGGGACAGAAACGCACCAGACACTTCCAGGTCTCTAACGAGGTCGCTAATTAACTCTCACACTCCTGTTCGCTCGCTCTCATCAGAGGTGCACGATGCTTTTTTGACAGGAGAAAATTGCAGGGCAATTAAATCATCTGAAGACGAACACTTCAGATGCTGGAATTAACAGCTAAATGTTACATTTATCTCTCAAAATGTGACGGAGTGGGAATAAAAACGGCGGCCACCACAGAATGTTGCCTGATTCTCCAGAACAGAATGATTTATTTATTGAACAATTCGCACAATTTCCTCTTTCTTTGCGCCGTTTTGCGTTTTGTCAAGTCTCTAATTTTAACTCCTGGTACGTGACTCCCAGCGGAGACAGTAACTTGTTTGCCGTGTTGTGCTCCTGATTTCTCTTCTTTTGTGCCGAGCATTATTTGACAGGATGCCGTTTTTCCTCTTCTTTGAGCCGCATCCCGGTGATTCTTGCGCTTTATTTTCATAACCCTTTCCTCAATTAACCTCTCCTACTGCTCCCCACTGGCAGCTGGCTACGGGGGGACATGTGTGACTGAAACACAGGCTCAATCACGCCATTATTTGTCATCTGTCCTCAGAGAAAGGAGAGAACTCGCCTAATTTTTGGGTCTATTCTTAAAGCCCGTTCCCCACCCCTACCGTCCCGACTGCTGGGGGGCAAAGCGTTAGCGGGGGCATGGAAGAGAGCTGACAGGCTTCTTTTTTTTCTTTTTTCAGGGTGTGCGGGGCTTTTTTTGTGTGGCCGTCAGGAGCAGCGGTGATGGCGTGAGTCTGGGGCCGCGGGGAGCCTTTGTGCTCACTCCATTCTCACTCCTCACACTGCTAACCCTCAATGCCTGGATTAGAGAATACTTTAGAGTTTTAATCTCTAATTCACCTCTCACACACACACACATTTTTTCCATCCCTTCTCCTTCGCTCACACATAAACACACACACCGAATCACACCCATTGAGTCACAGACAAAGTGCGAAGGGAAGGCGATGAATAGTGGACTAAGAGAGGAGCGAGGTTAGATGTAAATGCAGCTCATGGTTAAACGGCGGAATACCATCCGTAAAACTCATTAGCGGCGGTGAGTGTGAGGTAACGCGCTCGACCGGCCCCCTGAACAACCGGGCCCCCTTTTCTTTCCACAAAACTCTCCATCCTTCTCCTCACAATAATGAGAGAAAAAGGTCACGTTTTCACAAGAGGGGAAATGAAGGCAGTGTTCGCGGCTGCTTTACAGTCCTAGTTCACCAACTCCAATAAATGAGCATGTACAACAAGCCAAAGGGCCTTTTATTGCAAATTTAATTCATTTCTCTAGACAACTGTGAAATTTGCCATTGACATTAGTTATTACCCTGAGGCCAACGAAGAGATGATCTCAGTTAATAAATGATCCCTAACAAGAAGCGCTCCTCTTTCCTCTCTCTCTCTCTCTTTCTCTCTCTCTGTTTTCCTTTTTCGCCTGCTGTGAGAAGCTCAGTGCACAGAGACGCTACTGTCAGTTCTTCTAGATGCTCCGTTCTGCACTCTTCCACAAACACACACACACACGGAGCATTGTGAGAAAAGCTTTAGTGGTCCTACAGCTGCTCCCTGTTACCCTGTTATCTCTGTTACCCAACAAAAAGCGCTGTGGTTACAGGTCAGGCACACAGAGAAGATGTTTCTTTCTGTCATGTTGTGCACACACTCATTTTTCTAACATGCTGGGGACTTTCTTTTGACTTATGTTGTTTAATATTGAGCTAATGATCCATCCATCCATCTATCCATTCATTTTCCAGACTGCTTTTCTTGTAGAGTCACAGAGATGCTAGAGCCTGACACAGACTTAATGAAGATTTTAATATGTAGCTAAACTTTTTTTCTCAATGACCATTGACCATTTTCTGTGATTGCTGTTTGTTTACGTTTATACAAATAAGCTAGACAAAATACACAAATCACAAAGTCGAAGCAGAAATTATAAATATATATACAATTGAAGTCAGAAATATTAGCCCCCTTTTGATTTTTTTTTCTTTTTTAAATATTTCCCAAATTATGTTTAACAGAGCAAGGAAATTTTCACAGTATGTCTGATAATATTTTTTTTCTCCCCGGGAAAGTATATTTTGTTTTATTTTAGCTAGAATAAAAGCAGCTTTTAATAAAAAAACATTAAAAAAAAAACATTTTAAGGTCAAAATTATTAGGCCCTTTAAGATATATTTCTTTTTCGATAGTCTACAGAACAAACCATTGTTATACAATAACTTGCATAATAACTCTAACCTGCCTAGTTAACCTTATTAACCAAGTTAGGCCTTTAAATGTCACGTTAAGCTACAGTAAATACTAGTGTCTTGAAAAATATTATGTATGTGCTGTCATTATGGCAAAGAGAATATAAATCAGTTATTAGAGATGAGTTACTAAAACTATTATGTTTAGAAATGTGTTGAAAAAATCTGCTCTCCGTTAAAACATAAATAGGGGGGCTAATAATTCAGGGGGTTTAATAATTAATTAATAATTAATATGTATGTATGTATACATATATATGTATATAATGCATTCAAAATCTGTATACTACATTTGCACTCAAAGTATTGCTATTTTATTAGTCAGTGTTTTTTTATATTTATGTGTATTTTTGCACTCAAGTTTCAAATAAAAAGTTTATTATGAAAACATGCCAAATATATGAAAGTATTTATTTCTAAAAACAACAAAAATGTCACACTGACAAGTTTTTAAAACAAATTCGTTTTTGCTTAAAGGATTACCTTTAGCGTCACGGTGGCGCAGTGAGTAGCATGATCGCCTCACAGTACGAAGGATGCTGGTTCGAGCCTCGGCTGGGTCAGTTGGCATTTCTGTTTGGAGTTTGCATGTTCTTCCCGTCTTCGTGTAGGTCTCCTCCAGGTTTCTCCTACAAGTATAAAGATGAGGTATAGATGAATTGGGTAAGCTAAATTGTCCGCAGTGTATATGTGTGAACGAGTGAGTGTGTATGGGTGTTTCCCAGTGAAACCTGCGTAAAATATATGCTGGATAAGTTGGTGGTTCATTCCGCTGTGGCGACCCCAGATTAATAAAGGGATTAAGCAGAAAAGAAAATAGATGATTGAATGAAAGAATGATTACCTTTAAAAAAGTCATCAACAGAATAGGCATGGTGGCTCAGTGGTTAGCACTGTCGCCTCACAGCAAAAAAGATTGCTGGTTTGAGTTCTGGCTGGGCCAGTTGGAATTTCTGTGTGGCATTTAAAGTTCTCCCCGTGTTTGCGTGGCTTTCCTCTGGGTGCTCTGGTTTTACCCCACAGTTCAAAGACATGCAGTCTATGCGAATTGGGTAAACGAAATTGGCCATAGTGTGTGTGAATGTGAGAGTGTATGGGTGTTTCTCAGTACTGGGTTGAGGCATGGATTTCCAGTTTCCCCTACAGTCCAACGATTTGTGGTACAAGTGAATTTGGTAAGCTAAATTGTTGGAGTAGTACCGCTGTGTAAAACCAGCCCGATCTCACGAGAAAACATAAGCATTTTACATTTTGCCAGTTTAGTGGCTAATTCATACAAATTCATACGAGTTCAGTCGTACAAAAATGTACGATTTAAAAAAGTAGGTGTGGCACCCAACCCCACCCCTAAACCTAACCGTCATTGGGTGATGAGCAAATCGTGCTAAATTGTATGAATTAGATTGTACGAATTTATACGAATTAGCCACTAAATCAAAAGTTATGAATCGCCGTGAGATAGCGTTGGTAAAACATATGCTGGACAAGCTGGCTGTTCATTTCGCTGTGTTGACCCCTGATTAATAAAGGGACTATGCCAAAAAGAAAATGAATGAATGATTATTATTATTATTATTATTATTATTATTATTATTAGTAGTAGTAGTAGTAGTAGTAGTAGTAGTAGTAGTAGTAGTAGTGGTAGTAGTAGTGGTAGTAGTGGTAGTAGAAGTAGTAGTAGTAGTAGTAGAAGTAGTAGCAGTATTTATTTATTTTTATTTTTATATCACTTCCATGTCACAATGGACCAGACCCTGTATAATGGTTTAGTTTCTGAATAAGAAACCAACAATTCGTTCATATAAAGTTTTAGTCTGACAAATTTTTAAGTTCAAATTCAAAGTTTGCGTAAACTGGAACTTGCTGAGACTTTTATTTCAGTATGTTGATGTTCTTCCAAATATATATATTTTTTATTTTTCCAATTTTTCTTGGTATAGATTTAACATTTCTTTTATATAAACAGGCATTAATGGCAAGCTAAAAAAACATCAAAAGTGTAACGGCATTAAAAGGATTATTACCTCATAGTTTAAGGTCAGCGTGATTTTGCTGTTGCACATTGTTATTCATTAGGTAAACAATTAATCATTATCATTATCATTGCAGGTTAATCCACAAAAAAAAAGGTTGTTTTTGTAATCTTCAATCAAAGTTTGACCATTTGCTTCCATGTTTGGAGTGGCGGCCCTTTTCTGTTGACCTCAGTGTTTGCTTCAGTTACAATATTCTTAATCATGCCTCTTACCGTTAGTTTGCTGTATGCGAATGATGTGCAAAAAGAAAGCTCTGCCCCTACTCAATATTCAGTTTCAGTTGGAAGTACATCGACATACTAAAATAAAAGTCTTAGCACTTTCTAGAAAGTCGCTTTCAAGCTGACGTTGAATAAGCATACTGGGACAACTTAAACAATTGGTTAAGAGTTAATTGGATTTCGTCATCACATATCAACAGGCTGACTGAAAAGGTGTAAAAGAATAATTTATCTATAGATTTTGTCATCATCCACCACTGCTTTTAGGAACATCCGCAATAAATACCACAATGTAGATTAAACTCAACCCAGGTTCATTCTGAAAACGTACCGCTATATACATTTCTGGAGAGTGCCAAATACATCCAAGGAGCTACATTTTTTTGCAGTTAGTTTTGTGAATGCACCAGAGTCCGTGTGTATGCTTTTTTAGATCTCCAATTTCTCTCGTGAGTGCCCTTCACGCCTGCTCTTCTTTCAAGAGTTCACACTTAGATAATGCTCGACTATGATAGCAGGTTTGGCATGCTGTCCCGGGAGAGAACCCTGAGCTCAGAGATAAATGAGCCCAAAGTTCCCGCCTGGTCAATGAGCTTTAGGAGGGATACGAGATCAGGTGTTTCTCGAGTGCCCCTATTTGTACTATGACTAAAATGTGGTTCTTATGATTCAGTATGAATGTGTTAAGTGCTTGTGACTGTTCTTACAATTTGTTTAAATGCATGTTTTTAGACTGTGGGAGGAAACCAGAGAACCTGGGGAAAACCCACGCGAACACGGGGAGAACTTAAGCCTGTGGCCCTCTTACTGCGAGGCAGTGGTGCTAGCCGCTGAGCCGCCGTGTTGTCCGATCAGAGAAGTGAAGGATAGGAAGGGAGGGGGGGTTTTCTGAAAACGAAGATGTGGAATAAAGTTTAGGCAGGATATGTATAGTAGCTTTAGGATGATCTGATAGGGATCAGCTGTAGTCGATCATATCACGTGCTCCTCTCGAAATTAGTTTGTGAAACTTCACTTCGTAAATCCAGCAGAGGCCACTTTCGACTGACTGACATACTGACTGACTGAGCGATCGACTGATCCATCCTCCTCTTTCCCTAAACCTAACCAATAGTGTTTTCAAAAGCACCGATTGACCCGCCCACCCACTTCACTAAACCAACCCGAGCAATCCAGAAAAGGAAAAGTCCTTGCCTGATTTTTACAGTGTTTTCAGATATTACAACATTCTTATCTTGTTATTTACTTATTTATTACATTTTTTGGAATCATTCTACAGCAGACTCAAACACCATGGTCAACTCCTCTCTGCGTCTGAAGTCCGACCTCATACATAGGGAGGTAACTGGACAATCTGGGAACAGCTGGAAAGCTGTCCATACAGAGGTAAGTGGTCAGCTGCTAAGCATGAATAGGAACGGTGTGACACTGCCTGTAGTGTTTGTGTTAAAAAATGCAGCCATACATACTTTTGGCTACATAATTTGCAGTCTCCAGAAATGTATATAGGGCTACGTTTTCAGAATGAGCCTATGTTGTTAAACTTGACTCAGTCATACACACGTTTACCATGCACACACACACACGGTGGTCCCAGTTTGCCTGTATTGCCGCACAGTTAATGATTCCATTAAGCATTCAATCCTAGTGACAGTAATTCATAGTTTTATTCATAATATTATATGGTGACTATACTTCTCCCAAAGCACCAATAGATCCAATATCTACCAATCCAAATGTTTGGTTTGAAAGTAAAAAAAAAGAGAACGAAAAGTTCCCTAATCTAAAATTATTATTTCTTGACAAATGGAATCCATTATCAACTGATTCATGAATATTTGTCCAGTCCAGCAATGACAAGCTACACTTTCTCATCTAGGGGAAATAGAATTGTTCAAATTGTGTTTGAGAGAAGGCTCGCGCACTGGAGGCGGACCATAATGCAATACGCCAATTTTTTTTCCCCCCCTATTTTTTGCAGTTCCAATTTATTGAAGTAACAGAGCAGAAAATGCAGTGACAGCTGTAGCACTTTATTGCGAATTAGTACATACGTTCGGCAAAGAGAGACAGAGAGAATGAGAAAGAGAGAGAGAGAGGGGACTCATTGTATTTCTGTAATTGCCACGGGCTCTGAAAATGGGCTAGCAATAGTACTGGAGCAATTACATATTGAAGACAGAAGATGACAGGATATACTTTGAACATCAGATCACATTTACACTGGGATTTGACCCCCTCCTCAAAACAGAGCTGAGAGGAGAGGTACTATGACAATGACAGCCATACATGCTCACAACTCTGTGAGGCCGCTGGATGATTATAATTATTGTGTCTGACGTTTGACCTGGTATTGATGGTGTGGCTGCTGCATGTTTCTCTCTCCGTGCTTCAGCCGCAGATGTGTTTAACAGGCTGACACCATTTCTCGCGCGGGGTCAGCGCAGGCGAACGGAGAAATGAACGCTTGCCAAATGCTGTCAAACTTCCACAAATGCCCACGCTCCAAATTGTCACCATAACGCCTTTGTTAGGACAGTATGGGGGGGTGTCCTGTTTGGGTTATGTACGTAGAGAAGGTTTTTGAAAGCTGCTGCTATCTTAAGAGGCGATGGCATTGGTCAAAGACTGGAGCTACATGCAGTGAGGAAAGCACTTTGTAATTGCTCTAATAATTTCTTGTTATGTGAACAAAAACTTTTTTAATATTGTATCTACTTATTTATTTTTGGACTATTATATTATATTAAATTATATTATATTATATTATATTATATTATATTATATTATATTATAT
>CAIGQQ010039888.1:3725176-3737446 GCA_903798035.1 Danio albolineatus
TATATTATATTATATTATATTATATTATATTATATTATATTATATTAATATACTGAAAACATCAAAGCTGTGCAGAACCAAGGTTCTTCTGGTCCCAACCTTAGAAAAAGTTATATGAACTTTTTCTATTGAAGTTTTAGACCACATCAGCAAGAACTTGGTCCTTTGTTTACTTCATTTTAGTGCAGATTTGCTTGCAGGATTCGATACAGGAGTTTAAGAAAGATAGAAATAAGCAGATACCATTCCAACTATATTGTGTCTGACAGGAATGTCACACAACACAAGTTTATTAAGTTTTTCTGTTTTCACAGACACACAGCATTTAAACAATTTTAACCTAAATCACAGCAGAATGGGCGGTACAGTGGCTCAGTGGTTAGCACTGTTGCCTAACAACAAGAAGGTCACTGATTCGAGCTCAGGTTGAGCCATTTGGCGTTTCTGTATGGAGTTTCCATGTTCTCTCCACGTTGGCGTGGGTTTCCTCCGTGTGCTCCGGTTTCCCCCACAGCCCAAAGATATGCGCTATAAGTGAATTTAATAAGCTTAATTGTCCGTAGTGTATGTGTGTCACTGAGAGAGTATTTGGGTGTTTCCCAGAAATGGGTTGCGGCTGAAAGGGCATCCACTGTGTAAAACATTTGCTGGATAAGTTGGCGGTTCATTCCGGTGTGGCAAATGAATAAAGGGACTAAGCTGAAAGAAATTCAATGAATGAGTGAATCACAGCAGCATCCATCTATGAAGGATTTAGTCTCACAAATAAGCATGCAGTAGTTTACACTGGAGCGCACAGAAATCCTTCCCAAATTTGTCTTTTTTTTTTTAAATATGCGAAACTCCCACTTATGCCAACGACATTTACAATCTGAAATGTCTATTCAAATGCTGTTCCTATAAGAGTTGACAAAACAGGTCAGAAAAAGTCACTTCTAAAATACATAGATACTATACTTCATACATTATTATGTAATTATCTTGGTGTAAGTGGACCTCAGAGAGAAGTAAAGAAAAAAAAAAACTTGTTAAGAACAATGTTAAGAAAACACACACAGAGAGAGAAAGAGAGAGAGCCATTGGCATAAAAGCAAGTTTATTTATATAGCAGATTTCATACACAATGGTAAAGTTTCTTTAGATAAACAAGAATAAAATAAATAAGAAAATAAAAACAACAAAGAATAAAAATTAAAAACAGATAAAAACAGATAAAATTGTGTTAAAACAATTGAATAAAACAAAAATAATGTCCTTACAAAGGCAAAAAAATTACCAAGATTGCTATACTTGTGGTGCCAGCTTGTCCTCACAATGCACTGTAAGGCATACAAGCTCACACATTCTAAATCATGTCATTGTTTGAGCCAGTTAATCTCTCTTTTTAGGAGCATTTGCCTTGTGGATGTTTTCTTAAGATAATATTACATAATATGCACATAAGATTTGTGTGTGTGTGTCTGTAAGAAAGGGAAAAAAAAGAAAAAAAAGAAAGAAACAAAGATTTTTACAAAAAACTTCATTACATTAAAACAGACACCATATAACCATAAATAAATCAATTCAGATTGGATCAAAGAAACCCATAGATTTAAAAAAAGTGAAAAAAATAACATTGTTCCCATCTACACAACACAAAGCACTATTATAGCACCAAATATTTTCAAAAGTGTCCAAATCATCCATTTGTACATCGTAATTAAAATCAGTTAAGACTCTTGCTTGTACCATACTTGAAAATATAAATACTACATTATTTTCTATATTGTTTTCAATTTTCCTCCTTCTGCTCATGTACACAGCCATTTTTGCTTGTCCTAGTATAAAATTCAATAATTGACAAGAATATCTCTTACTCCTCACATATTTAAAACCGAGAATGTACATTTCAACAGAGAAATTCTCACAACATTTAGCAAAAAAGTTTTGCAATAACCTAAACAATGGACCCAATCTAACACATTTCACAAAGACATGGAAAATAAAAGAAAGAAAGAAAAGAAAGAAAAGAAAGAAAGAAAGAAAGAAAGAAAGAAAGAAAGAAAGAAAGAAAAAGCATGTATAAACAGTCAAACGGGCTATCCTCATCAAGGTTGTCCATACTGGTATATGACAGAACACATTATTAAGCGCTAACACAGCCTCTGTTTACACCCCTCCATCTCATTCGCAAGGGACAATCCATAGATTGTACATTTCGATTTGCTACACTGCCTTGCAAAATACACGCTCATTTCCTGTTGTTATTAGTTTGTCATGTTGCATGAATTGATAACATGACGCAGCTTGTCCGGCGCCGCTTGTTTCCTGCATTGTGATGAAGGGTCAACGGCATGAACGATGAGCAAATGCAGTCAATAGAAGAGATGTCATTCAACCATTACAGTCATTTTCCCTTTCTGTGGAAAAAAATAATAAGGTAGAAAACACTCTTTTGGGTTTTGCTTCAGTCCAGACCTCCATTTCTCACATATTCCTTTTTATTATTATTATTTCTCTTCCAGGTTATGGCTCAAGCTACATTCTGGAGAAAATTAGGTGCAATTGTGCATTGCGCATTTGTTAACAAAGTAGTAAATTATTGGTTTCCAACAACAGCAGTAGGTTTGCTGTCCTTAATTATAGGAGGCTGACACTGAAACAATTTACTGCGATGTAAGATAGCGCTGTACACACTACGCTTTGGATGTATTCGTCATGACGGCGGCTTTGCTCTTTTGAATAAGTGTGTTTTACTGCAACGTAAAAAGGATTTGAGCTGAACACTTATCACCTTCCACAGAGGGAGACAGTCTGCTGTCAATAATCCTGAAACCACCTAAGCTCGGTCTGAAAGCGCACCTATGCAGTACACATTAAAGAGTAACAAAGACCTCCTGTCAAGACGTAATACTTGTGTCCGAGAGATCATCTCTTATTGACAGACGGGGAAGTACAGCCGGATTTTGTGTGTGTGTGTGTGTGTGTGTGTGTTTCAGAAGGGGAGAGCCAGAGCCAAAAAAAGGGGGAGATCTCAGTTCATTTGCATGGCTCGTTTAGCTGGTGCACTTAATCATGGATTTTGCGTGGCGCAAGAGCAGTGTCTTTTCTCAGATGCCTGAGCTCCAGCAGGGCGAGTGCAGAAATCCTCTTAGTGGAAGCTCACCTTCTACTCTAATGCTGATGTGTGTGTGAGAGACAGGGGAAAGGGAATATAAATGTGTATTAGTACCTATACAGTAGAAGGTATGTGAACACTTACAATGAAAAAACTCGAATGAGGGGAATGTATATACTAAAATCATCCTGGGAGCTACACTGTAAAAAAATATGTCAGTTTCCATATTTTGTGATATCATTCACTTGTGTTTATTTATGGTTGTGAATTGCATTATAGGACCTTGATCTCTGCTCTGTCGACTTTTGATGTTGAAAACTCAACTGGTAACAGTTTCACAGTTTAACAAAGTGACTTTTATTGACATTTTAGAAATTTAAATAATATAATGGATAAGAAGAATATAGAGAGAAATAAGTCTGTCACAATCACTAGCGGTCTAGTCCTGGCAGATCACTAGTGGACTACAAGTTCCAGTCATACACTTCACTCACACACCTGGCCTAGGTCCCCTTTGATTGCAAACAGACACAGCTGAAGCTGTTCAGGACTAATTACACAAACTATTCATACACCTCGCAACACACACAGGACTGAGGCTGCGTCCCAAACCGCATCCTTCCATACTATACAGAACGCTAAAATCAGTATGCGAGCCAAGTAGTATGTCTGAATTCATAGAATTCGAAAATCAGTATGCAAGAAGTACCCGAATGACTTTTTTTTTTGAAGTGCGCATCCCATGCACATTGCGCTATCCCGTGATGGCCTGCGAGAGTTCATGAATGGGAGTGAAGCGACACAACTGACGCAGGTAGGTCACGTGACCATGACAAAATGACGGATATGCACTATGTACTTATGCACTTAAACACTCGACAGCATAGTATAGATATGTAGTGTCGTCCCAAATGGAATGCTAATGGTTGTTTTACTAAGCAGAAATTCAAACTGTTTCCCTGATGACGTTTGCCGGTTACCAAATTAGTGAAATAAATGACCAAAGTACCAAATAACACCTGCCATGAGTATAACCACACTCACCATCAGGAGGGGCTTTAATCACTCTCGTAGGAGAATACTGCTTTCACAATCCAAAATAAATAAAGTAGTCCAACATGAGCTGCCGATAGCTTCGCCCTTTCTGCAACATAAGCAAAGCTGCGGCCATCAATGTTGCCAAATTAGCAATTTTGTTGCTAGATTTAGCAACTTTTCCTACTACCCTAGCAACCTTTTTTTTTTTTCAAAAAGCACCTTGCAACAAATTTAGTAATTTTTAACATACATTTGGCAACTTTTAGCCTTTTAAAAAGTGACTCAAAAGAGCAGTGGCTGCAGGCTTCACTCAACGGTGTAAATCGCTAGCTCAGATTGTTTTTCATAACTGTTAATTTACTGATATTTGTTAACATGTATAATTGTTGGTAATTTAGGTAGCAATAAATTCCAGCAGTGCTATAATTGTTGTCACTTTCACAAATGTGTTAATTTCACAAGTTAAAAAAATGTACACAAGCTTTGATTGTTTAAAAGAATGTAACTGTTCATTATTAGTGTTATATTTGTGAAGTGTTTCTATTGCTTTTACAAAGTCAACTATATTTTTCATACAAATCTAAATGGACATATTTCAAATAATGTTTTTTGCTGAGATGGCCAGTCAATTTGCGAAAACATTAATTATTTTGTATACTACATAAAGATGTAGTTTTAAGTTGGCGATTAAGCAGTTACGTCATCATTGCAAAGTAAGAACCTATTTATTGTGCATCTGGATGTAATGTTTTAATATAATATAATACACGGCACCCCAGAGAGTAGAGACATGACGGGCTTACGCTTGTTAGATACTACGTGATGACGTCACTGACATGCAAATTAGTACACAACGTCATCTGCCAACATTTAGCTACTTTTCGGGCTGGCTTTAGCTACTTTTCATTGGAAATAGTGGGCAACACTGGCGGCCGTCAAGTGTGTGAAGTGTCCAACAGTCCACACTTCTTTTTAACGGGTATAGTGCACATATTCTTCTTAGAGTTTTCAGTGTGAACGCACTACTTACACTATTTAAACTACAAAAGGGTGTTAAATAGTGCTTAGGTATGCGATTTGGGACGCACCTAGAAAGACCTGTAATGGGTGTACCAGACAAAGGAGACATCCAAAACATGCAGTGTTGGTGGTCCTCCAGGAGCATGGTTGAGAATCACTGCAATCAGTGAAAAAAAAAAAAAAGAAAATGATTATAAAATTGCGGGATTACAATTTTTGAGTAATTTTGCGAGCAAATTGCTTAGAAATCAATGCAAACATTAGAAAGAAGGCAGAATACTTTCAGTTTCAGGCACCGATACACCATTTTCACATGTACAAACAGTGGTTTTGTGGACAGGGCCTTAGAAATTTGTCACATGAATACTCTAATGTTATTTCAATATTTACCAATTCATAATATGTGCCCCTTTGGGGATTCCATTTTTGCAGGGATAGTACAAATGAATCTAATTTAAAAGATATGAATTTTTATTTAAGATATGCACAAATGCTGCACCAACACTGGTCAAAAATACATTTTGACTGATTGATTGATTGATTAATTCATTCATTCATTCATTGAATTGTTCATTGAATGATTCATTGATTGATTCTGTTATGCTCACCAATGTTGTTCATTGTAAAATATCATTGCACTTTATGCTGGTTGTTTTTATTATATTAATTAATTTTCCTTCAGGTTACTCCCTAATTTATTAGGGGTCACCACAGCGGAATGAACTGCCAGCTATTTCAGCTTATGTTTTAAACAGTGCATGCCTTCCAGCCACAACCCAGAACTTGGGAAACACCTCCTGTATGCACTCATTCACTCATACACAATGGCCAATTTAGTCATTCCAATTCACTTATGCCTCATGTCTTTGGACTGTGGTGGAAACCGGAGCACCCAGAAGAAACCTACACAAACAAGGGGAGAACATGCAATCTCCACACAAAATACCAACTGGCCCAACTGTGACCTCCTTGCTGTGAGGTGACAGTGCTAACTATTGAGCCACCATGCCGCCCTGTTTCTATTATCTTCAATCATTTATCTTAACATGATTCATCTCATTCATTCATTCATTTTCTTTTCGGCTTAGTCCCTTTATTAATCTGGGGTGGCCACCGCAGAATGAACCGCCAACTAATCCAGCATTTGTTTTACACAGCGGATGCCCTTCCAGCCGCAACCCATCACTGGGAGACATCCATACATTCTCATTCACACACATAAACTACGGACAATTTAGCTTACAAAATTCACCTGTACCGCATATCTTTGGACTGTGGGGGAAACCGGAGCACCAGGAGGAAAACCCACGCAACCACAGGGGGAACATGCAAACTCCACACAGAAATGCCAACTGACCCAGCTGACCTTCTTGCGGTGAGGCGACAGCACTACCTACTGCGCCATCGTGTTGCCTAGATTCATCTCATATTAATCTATAATATCATTGTACTATTTGCCGTTTCTTCTTATTGTCAGCGTCAAAAAAAGTTGCTGCTAATGATTGTTATGGAAACTATGATAAAAATTTAATTCAATGGTTCATGGTAAATGGTTTATGGATATGGTCCAATTCTCCCCCACAAGTCCAAAGACATGTGGTATAGGTGAACGGGGTAAGCTAAATTGTCCATAGTGTATGAGTGTGTATGGATGATTCCCAGTGATAGGTTGCTGCCGGAAGGGCATCCACTGGGTAAAACATAGGCTGAATAAGTTGGCAGTGCATTCAGAGTGATAAAGGTAGTAGGTGGTGCCAATAGCATATAGCACCATGGTGCTCACGGCAACCTGAGTTCGATTTCCAGCTTGTGGTCCTTTGCTGACCCTTCCCCTCTCTCTCCTCCCAATACTTTCCTGTCTGTAACCTTAACCTCTTATCTCAATTAAAGGTGAAAAACCCCTAAATAAATAAATAAATAAAAGGACTAAGCCGAAAAGAAAATTAGGTCACACTTTATTTTGATGGTCCATTTGTTGAATTAATTAATTCTCATTAAGTTATAAGACTGTTAGGTTGGGGTTATGGTTAGGGGTAGGGTGTGTAAGTTGACATGTACTTGCAAAGTTTCTTATGGTCAGTTAAATGTCTGTTGAATGTCAGTATCAACAGATATTAAGTAGACAGTCTACTAATACTCAAATGGACCATCGAAATAAAGTGTTACCAAAAATTAATGAATAATAACTGATAGACTTTTATAATTATTATTTTGCATTGTTTAAAATTATACAAAATGCTTATATTTCAACCTTTTTCAATTTGTTTTCTGTTTCAAATACTGATCAATTAAGTTTGAGGTTATCAAATAATTAAATGAACAATAAAATGTATAATAAAAAACATCTCAGTTATTAATATTTGATAATAATCTAGTACCTATTTAATATAATGCATTAGAATGAATAATTAGCATAATTAGCAGCAGTAGTGTTGTTGTTGCTGTTTTACATTCAAAGTTGTAGGTTGATATAATGTAATTTGAAAACTACAGAAATCATCTACACAGTACCTCCTTATTTAAATAGTTCAGTAAACGTGTATGTGTGTGTGTGTACTCGTATGCATTTAGAGCAACCTCTCCATAGGGACTGACCTTCCCCACTACACGGCTGCCTCCATTAATACAGGTTTAATTAAACTGAGGCCGTCCGGGTGTCTCCCGCTGCCTGCATTGCCCCGCAGGGAAGCGCACACACACTCAACCCCCCATTACACACTAACAGGACACACACAAACATATGTGATACAACATTGCTAAAATTAGAAGATGGGAAAACTTACACAGGAAATTAATCTGCTAAACATGTACAATGCAGAGACGCCCCTTTTCTAAATCAGGCCAAACAGAGGTATACGTTTGTGCCGGAGAAGTCGATTGCATGTCAAGCCAGGTTACGTTTGTAATGGAACGTGCCTTCGGTGGCCATATCTAATCAGCCATATCTAATCAACAAATTACAGTGATGTATGTAGTCTGCAAATTCTGTGACTAATAAAGTACAGTGTGTTTAACATGTTTAAAGTGTCCCCCACGCGCCGCCTCTGTCTCCTTGATTAATGTAAATGTAATTAAGCACCATGCTAATTAAGCCATAAATAATGACAAGGTGCGCATTTATGCAAAGATAATGGCACACCTCGATGAAACCCAGACATATATTCGACATCAAAACAACAATGGAACCTGCCATTTGGTTACCACCAACAAAATTGATGTGAAGTGTGCTTTGAAACGGGTTTCCTAATATAAATTTGAGACTTTCAAAAATATTGTGTTCTAGGTCTTAATAAAACTTTTCTAAATTTTAATTCTACTGTGTGCTTGTAACTCTATACATGTAGTCTCTAACAGTAACTGTTTCTATTGACCTTATTCTTCAATGCAAAAATGTGCTAGTTTTTTGCGATTGTTTTAGAACTTCCGTTTCAGCTGCCTATGGGAGAAATGACAAGGAATAATAAACGGCAAAAAACGGTCAAACTACTAACTCTACAAACAAGTGTTTGCATAACTAGCCAAAAAGATTCCAATGGCTCTGCCAGCGCGTACACATAGAATAAGGTGAATACAGTTTAAGTCAAAATTATTAGCCCTCCTGTGTTTTATTTTATTTTATTTTTTATTTTTTTAATATTCCCAAAATGTTTTTTTAACCGAGCAAGACATTTTTCACAGTATTCCCTATAATATGGTTTCTTCAGAAGAAAGTCTTATTTGATTTATTTTGGCTAGAATAAAAGCAGTTTTAAATTTTAAATTATTAGCCCCCTTAAGCAATGTTTTATTTTTTATTTTTTTGTCCAATTGTCTACAAACCATCGTTATACAACAGGCCTATGGCCAGCTAGGTGAAAGGCGTGGTTCTTTTTTCTCAAAAAGTAGACCTTTTTGCAGTTTTTCACCTCATTCTCTATTTAATTATGTGCTATTTTAAGCACTATTTTTTGCTGGATTAGCTTGTCAGGTGCTCATCATAACCACACCTTTTGATGTGCCAAAAATATTTCCTAAAGAGTTAGAATAAAGAAAGATAAATAAATACTTATTTTTTATACAATTTTATAACATCATATATCATTAGGGGGAAAAAAAACAAGAATTTATTTTAAATTTTCAATTAAAAACTGTAGTCTATTGTGTCATTTGTTAGACAAACAACAAACTGGCCAGCACATTCAGCTTTCCTTAATCAGAATTTGTCCATCTGAAATATATATAATAACAACAATAAAAATAAAAAAATAATATAGACAATTTTTCTAGCCTTTCTTGTAAAATGTACAAAAACATTCACAGATGACAACAATAGCCAAATTAGTATTCAAATTCGTTTAATACGGGCTGCTTTTGGTGCTTTACACCTTTTCATTGGTCATTTTTTTATTTGAAGAAGAAGGTCCAAGATTACCTGTAAAATGTTTTCGGTCCCACTTTATATTAAGTGTCACTCATACCTGTAAACTTACATAGTAATTCGATGTGTAAGTAGTATGTAACTACAGTGTATGTACACACTGGTACATAGTATTTACTTGTGTAATAATGGTGTAACTACACTCATGTAACAACCCACTGAATAGTATGTGCAAGTACAAATGTGTAACAGGACATTGGTAACAACACTAGGAAAGTCCACATCTGTAACAAGAATATGTAAGTGCATTGTGTAACAACAATATGTACTTGCAAATGTTTTCCCACTTCCACACCTGTTTGCAGATCGTACTTGTGAACACTGTATGGCAGAACTACTGCTGCATATGAAGGTCTCACCTTGTGATACCAGTGTAATTACATGAACTGTCCACTCAATATAAAGTATAAAATGGTCACAAATTACTGTGTAACTTGTAGAAATATCTTCTATGCAACATGGTAACTCCACAGGAATGGCCCACAATATAAAGTGTAAAATAAAACTCATTTTCGTTTCAGGCTAGTCCCTTTATAAATCTGGGGTCGCCACAGCGGAATGAACCGCCAACTTATCCAGCATATGTTTTACACAGCGAATGCCCTTCCAGCTGCAACCCATCTACGCTGAAAAGAAAATTAATGAATGTATGAACAGTAATTTGTGACCATTTTACACTTTATATTGAGTGGACAGTTCCTGTGGATTTACCATGTAAGTACACTGGTATCACAAGGTGAAACCTTCTAATGCAGCATTAGCTCTGCCATACAGTGTTCACGACTACATGATCTGCAAACAGGTGTGGAAGTGGGAAAACATCTGCAAGTACATATTGTTGTTACACAATGCACTTACATAATTCTTGTCACAGATATGTACTTTCCTAGTGTTGTTACCAATGTCCTGTTACAATAATGTTGGGCTCATGAAAAATATTTGTTTGCATTGAACAAAACTGATTAATTGAAGTCACACAGAAGCGACAAGGATTCCTCTTGGTCTTAAAGTCTTTTCGATGAGTTATTTTCTGTATTTGTGATAACATAGCAGTCAAAATAAGACAACTGAGCACATATGTATGGCAAATTCTGTATAAAGTAAAACATAAAGTCATGGTGCAGTGGGAAAATAATTTATATTGTGTATGACTTCCATGGGATTGGAGCACTGCATCCATACATCTCTGCAATGATTCAAAAAACTTATTAATAAAGTCATCTGAAATGCTGTATTGTGACTGCAAATTAGACAAACATTGTCTAGCATGTTAATATAATAATATCTGATATAGGTCTTAAATTCCAATAATAATAATAATAATAATAATAATAATAATACTAATAATAATAATATGATTATTATTAATATTAATAATAATAATAATAATAATATTAATAATAATACTGTCTTATTGACTTTGTGAGACATGCAGAGAGCGTGTTGAATATTCTGTTTCTTCATCAACAAATGGTGATGTTCGTTCACAACCATCGTTTCTGAAATGAGAGTGTTAAATGATGAAAACAACAGCAGGAAATTCACAAGGTGACACGGATGTTGCTCTCACAAGAATAAAACGCCACCTCTGTTTTGTTTTTACACTGTGTCAACCTAACAACCTAAACATCCCGATTGCTGAATTAAATAAGGAAGTATTGTGTTTGAGGTTAACAGTAGAGGAACAGCAAACTGATAATATAAAGTAACACAGAGACAAATTCCATCAGTCGCATTTCACCTGAAAGCTTGACATTTGTAGTGTTGCCTGTCTTCTTTAACATCTCTAAGCGGTGAAATATGCACAATAAATAGATTCCAGCTTGTTCAGTCGGTCCAGCATCCAGGCTTGTCAGCTGTTTACCTCCGCTCGCCGTCTTTTTTTTCTCCTGATATGTGAATAACACGTATGTTTGCTTGATTAATGACACCTGGACTGTAGCTGACGGTGCACATGTGGCAGTGACAAATGTGGGGATCCATTGCCATAGTGATGGCATAAACACGCCTTTAGCTGGAGCTGCAGCCACAACACGTTTATCAACAGCATGAGAGGGGGAAGAAAATCTGTAACTATAGACTTCCATTCGCCGCTATAGGACCACCCTAAAGATGTTAAGAAAGATGAATTCACAGTGTCTAATCTGCAGCACAAGGATTCATCCACCTGATCGTACATCAGTTTTTTTTCTTGGCTATAGTTGTTTTGTGACAGATACTGTCTATATTTTTCTGATGTGAAATATGCTGATACCAGCAGATATGTCGATCCAAATTAGTGATGAGCTATTAGATCTTTTCCACTTTGAAGACACTTAAAGGCATAGTTCACTCAAAATATACTTTCCAAAATATAATTTACTCATACACTGTAAAACCCAACAAGTTAAAGTAAATCAAACCGATTCAAAACTACGCCTAATTAGTAATGTGAACTTAGTTCATTTGAGTAAGTGAAGCAATTTGAACACAGTAAAACCCAATAAATGAAGAGAACTCAAACCAACTGAGTACTGTAAAATAAGTTTATGCAACTTTATGCAATTTGAGTTAAAAACTACTCTATATGAGTACTGTAAACTTCCCCCATTTAAGCTAATGAGGTATTTAATTAACTCATTACTTTCAACACTGAGTTAAAAACTCTTTTCAAATGAGTAGAATTAACTTTCTGTAAATTTTGAGTTAACTACACTCA
>CAIGQQ010039888.1:3749907-3769452 GCA_903798035.1 Danio albolineatus
TGTGTGTGTGTGTGTGTGTGTGTGTGTGTGTGTGTGTGTGTGTGTGTCCACTCACCATGTTTTTTCAGCTTTCTTAAAAGCAAATCAATAAAAAGGTGGTTCTCAAGTATAAATTTTCATATTTTTGAAGCTAGATTGCATCACTTTGGGAGTCAAAAAACCTAGAGGCAAAACAAAATAATACCCATGGCTCTGTGATGCTCATCCTCCAGAGTGTGTGCTCAGTACCATCTGCCAAGGCTGTGAATGAAAAAGAATAATATTGTAAATAATGTTAGTTTATTGTAAAGACCTCAAAGTAACTTCAAAATAATTTTTTTTGGCTGAAATTTGTTTTGCATAAGTCAAGAATGAATGAATGAATGAATGGATAGATGGATGGATGGATGGATGGATGTCATCTACACTACCTGACAAAAGTCTTGTTGTCAATCCCAGTTGTAAGAGCAAAAAATAATAACTTGACTACTTGATCGTATGGAAAAGTGGCAGAAGGTAGATTTTTTTCCGATTAATCACCTGTTGAACTACTGTACATCCCAATCATCACAAATACTGCAGAAAACATACTAGAACCCACATGGACCCAAGATTCTCACAGAAATCAGTCAAGTTTGGTGAAGGAAAAATCATGGTTTGGGTTACATTCAGTATGGGGGTGTGCAAGAGATCTGTAGAGTGGATGGCAACATCGACAGCCTGAGGTACTGAGACATTTGTGCTGCCCATTACATTACAAATCACAAGAGAGGGCAAATTCTTCAGCAGGATAGCACTTTTTCTTATACTTCAGCCTCCACATCAAAGTTCCTGAAAGTAAAGAATGTCAAGGTGCTCCAGGATTGGCCAGCCCAGTCACCAGACATGAACATTATTGAGCATGTCTGGAGTAAGATGAAGGAGGAGGCATTGAAGATTAATCCAAATAATCTGAACTCTTGCAGTCCTGCATGCTATCTTCCAGATGACTTTAATAAAAATTTATTTCAGTCATTGCAGAGATGTATGGATGCAGTCGTCCAAGCTTATGGCACTTTATATTCTATACTGTACATTATTTCTGTTTAGTAATAAAACTAAGCAAAGTCAGACCATAATGTCTGAATTAAATAATTAAAAATCAAGAAATGATCATGTTTTATTTTGGTAAAATAAGCATAATCTAGAGGCCTTTGCCTTTCATATAACCCTCTTCTGATACCAAATGCACTGTAAAAAGCAATTATCTGACTTAACTTAAACAAAGACAGTAAATTAATTGCCTTTTAATTATTAAGTAAACAAATATTTGCATAATTATAAAACTTAAGTCAATGGGTTTACTGACTTTTTAATTCAACAGGTTTACATTTTTAAAGTAAAGTAACTAATTGCTTTTGACAGTGTGATCAACTAGGAGTCAAGTTATTATTTGTTGTTCCTAAAACTTGGATAGACGACAAGACTTTTGTCAGGAAGTGTACATCTTGACATGCTTTTCCACTTCTGTGGCCAAACTGTTAAAAGAATAGTCAGGTACAGTTTCAGTTGTTTGTTTTACATAAGCTTGGAATGGCACAGTAATATTAAAGCCCTTAATTTTAGGCACGGTTAAGCTGCTTTTTCAGTATTGGGCCAAATGGCTCTGACTGCTTAACCATTCCATTCCGAGCCCACAGTCAGCACAGAAACCGTTACCACTGCTTTCCACTGTGGTGCTGATAACGGAACTCTTTAGAATGGGGGTGCCCGAACTTTTTCTTTTGAAGGGCCAAAAACCGAACTTGATTGAGGCTAGTGGGCTGAAGGAAAATATAGGTGCCATTTTTACATTTTTATAATGAACTTACTATAGTAAAAACAAAACAATCTCATTTACAACAGAGTTACACTAGTTTTTGCCTTGATTCGCTAGCCGATGTCTTCTGCATAGTCTTCTATCCGTTGCGTGACAGTATTTACATTTTTAAAAATCTGATTCATTTACAACAGGGGTGCCCAAAATTGGTCCTGGAGGGCCGATGTCCTGCATAGTTTAGCTCCAACTGCCTTCAACACACCTGCCTGGAAGTTTTTAGTATACTCGGCAGAGCTTGATTAGCTGGTTTGGTTGTGTCTAAATGGGCAACCCTGATTTAGATCATTTATTTAAAAATTTATTTTCAGTTTGCTTTTTTGTAGCTAAGCAATAAAGGAAACAAACTGCGTCAAATTAGAAATGACGATCTCTGGGTTAAAGGCGTTCGCCCCAACCCTCTCCATTTTTCACTCACTCCTCTCAGATGGGATGGCAGGCCAAATCAAAGATTACAATGGGCCAACTTTGGCCCGGGGGCCGTAGTTTGGGCATCTCTGCTTTAGAATGTAATGCAAATGGGTCAGTCAAGTGTCATATAAACAGCGATATAGGCAATGACTATATATTCCTGTTTTTTTTTACTTTGTTGTATAACAAAAAACAGATAAATAAATAGTGCTTTGTTGCCTAGAATCCAAATTGTCCATAGCTGGGCAGAAGCACATTATTTATTTGTTGATGATTGATTGATTGATTGATTGATTGATTCCCCAAAACAAAAATACCCGGTTCATATTGCTGTTTACATTACTCTTTAATTAAGCCGCAATTACACTAAAGAGAGAGTTTGCAAAATTCTGCTGCAATAAGGGGCAAAGTAAATGGTTGGCATGGAACGGAACAGTAAAGCAAAGAAAACCATTCAGCCCGCTGGTGGAAAAGCAGTTCATGGCCTGGGTTGAGTGAATCAAAATTGAATTGACATTGTTGTGTGAACATTTTCTTTGCTGCAGGCTTGAAATGATGGCAAGTACGTGAAAACTGAATTTTCATTTTAGGAATAACGTAGACTAAGAACAGTATATCATGTAAAATGGCCATTGATACTGTAGCTATTTAACTCCCCTATTCACCTTATTTATTTATATAGTCTATCGCTCTTTGTCGCATTAGCATGGTACTTACACATGGGCGCATTGGGATCAGGTGAGTTATGGCAGACTAGCAGCAGCCGTGACTTGTCTGTGGGCCTGTCAATCAACAGCAGGTTGGCAGAGAAGCAATCAGTGCAAGATGGCAGAAGGGTTAAACATGAAGACGTCTGTGCCCCATCATCCATCACCATATTTCCCTGGATTCATTTACATCAGAACAGATCCACTCTTCCCAGAAAACGGTCACACTGATTAGGGAAAAATTATTTCATAGACAAAAGAGAGACAGACTCTTTAAAAGTGCTATAAAACGTATTTTTATGCTGAGTTTATGTGGAGAGAAAGAGAAACAATTGATACTAAAAGACTTTGCATGGTTCTTTAGGAACAGAGCTGAGTGTTACACCATAAAGTCACTGCACTCTTTGATTTAAAGAAACAGCTCATCACAATTTACTCACCCTTGTGCCATTCCAAACCGTTTCTTCTTCTGTGGAACACATGGTGAATTGCCATAATCTAATGTAAGAAACCAACAGAAATGTAAGCTGTTATTCCTTGTAAATCTTGACATTCACATTAGTTCTTAGTAACAGTAAAGCCTGATTTTTGATTAGAGATTAATTGTTTACCAAGACATCTGGATTTAATTGTTTGACTGAACTCAATGATTTAGAAGAGAAGGTTTATTATCGAATAATTAATGCCATCAACAACGACTCAAATTCAGAAAGATAACCAGATGTTTTACTTGACGGGACAGTTTTTTTACTTGACAGTTCATTACAATATCTTGTATCAGCTTTATTCTTAGTGTCCCAACTTGTCACTACTAGGAACCTCAACTTAACAATAGTCAGGTCTGTTCTTTTAAAAATATTTAGATTATCACAAAAGTTCCATCATTTTTATTTTCTGTCTGAACCCTAAATGTTAATCCGCGCGTATGCAAATCTTTAGTTTTAATCACAGAAACATGCTATCTAATAAGCTTGAAAATTATTTGACAATATACTCAATCACTGATCCATTACAGGGTCACCACAGTGGAATGAACCACCAATTACTCTGGCATTTATTTTATGTAACAGGCGCCTTCCAGCCGCATGATACATAATATATACAGTAAATGAATTTGCCTCATTCAGTAAATCATTTAATATACAATACTGAAGAATAACCGCAACTGAATAAATCAGTCTGTCCTTTCCATATTCCAGTCTGAGAAATGTTGTCAATCTACTTTCAGAGGAACAAACATAAAAAGCAAAAGTTGTAAGGTGCAACTGTATGATATCTTTGTGGTGTTTGTGAGTGTTTTTAAGCACATAATCTCCATTGTTTATTTATTGTAACTGCACACACAAGAAAAACAACAACATAAATCTCTTTTAGTGATTCACGAGGTTAAGAAATTCATTAGGTTTGGAACGAGGATAAGTAAAGCATCACCTTTTTGTGAAATAATATTTTAAGGCATTGATTTCATGAGGATTCTGCTGTGGCTTGGGCAGCACTAGAGCTCTCAGACTCTCTCTCTCTCTCTCCATCTCTCCCTCTCTCTGAACTGTCTCTCCTTGTTATGTATTCTCTTTGAGATGCAGTGGCTGACAGTAGGAAGGCTCCTGTTTGATATGTGGTGCACGCATTAATTTAGTCGTTGGGTTCCTGCAGATGTCAGCACAGTGGTTCATTAACAGTGTTTGTTTTATCAGAAAACTTCCACACACAAACATACCCGCACACGCTAACACGAATGCAAATAGAAAATACAGATGAAATCCAGTAGAGAAACAGTCAGTGCTGCCCAAGGGTGGAGAAAATGACCACATGGACTTAAGTGTGAAACAGTAGCAGCAAACAGTTTAAATAAGTGGTCCTGGTAATAGGATGAAGGGAGGGGGCTGAGGGAGAGTTGCTGGATTAGGACTGAAAAGAGAGGAGCAAGTGACTGTCTTGAGAAGTGGCAGAACAAGTGAGAGATGGGGTGGGGGGGGTGACTGAGGGAGCAGGACGAGCAACCAAGTGAGACCCGTGAGAGAAGGTGCTGGGAAAAAAGGAGGGAATCTGAGAGAGAGGCGAAGGAAGCGGTTTCATTCCAGAAGATGTCATGCTGTCAGGCCAGCCTGAGTCTGCTGCTGGCGCCGCCGCCCCCTCTGTACCCTATGCGCCATGTGTGCCAACCTTGTGCCAACCTCTTGCCAACAGCCAGGCCGGCCCTTTCCCTTTACCCAGCAGATGCCACTCAATCTAGTCTAACAGACAGCCATCACCCTGCCAGCACACACCCGGCGTGTGAAGAAGGGGTAGCAGGGCCAGATACAAGGGGCAGAAGCACACACAGAGATGCCAAATATAGCGACAATTTTCACCACCCCTGTGTAACTTGCCCCCACCCCCAAGTCTCGGGGAAACAGACACACTTTCCTCTCCTGCGCTAACACCCCCGCAGGCTTCTGAAATATTCTAATTCTGCTTCCTGACTCCCATTATCCTGCGAGTGTGACATGTGAATTGTAATTAGTATCTGTGGGGTGAGCAAAGAGCGAGCCCTCCACACTCTGGGGGGCTAGATGCAAACTCCAAGAGGCTTTGGATCCATCTCTAAATACGCTGTGCGATTCAGCGGGCCCCATCCTGTGGTGCTTTCCCTCCCCAGACTCTCTGTGAAAAACACCCTTCCCCTGCGGACCTCCTCCCTTTTGTTCCTCGGCTTGCTCAGGCCAAAACTGGGCCAGTCCAGAACTAGGCCAGAAAGACTCTTGGCACAGCCGCATGCACACCAAAAGGGTTAAAAAAAACAGCGAGTTGAGCAAGCATCCTGTATTGATAACCCTACAGTGAGGTATGTGCGTTCTGTAGTGCAGGTTGGCAGGGCTAGACTTCAGGGATTGGGGATAATGGGATGGCGCTGGTACTTAAATCTCAGTGAACCACGACAGCACAAGTAATTAGCACCGCAGATCCATACTGGAGGTGCTAATCAGAGCTAATGTAAGGGTGCTCGCAGACACGGCCAACCCCGCAGACCAGGGAATCCGTTCGCCATCCTTTCCTCAGCGTAGCTCGGGCAACGGTAAAGCTGCTAGGACACGCTCATCTCCCCACTGCCCTCCAGAAACAGCGAGAGAGGGAGGGAAGGAGGAAAGAAAGGAATTCTAATTTAGCCGTGGTGTCGAAGGACAAAGATGGGGCTGTGTCCTGTCATTGAAGGTTCATTAGAGGAACAATGGTGTCCTAGCGATTTCATTAGGAGAGGTTAATAAGCAGGAGCGGGGCAATTCATTACCCAGAATGCACTCTGTTGTGGGGAGAAGGGGCCAAGAGGTCTGAGGATCAGTTGCTCGTCATTTTACCTCCTGCTGCATCTACAATAGAAAAGATCAGCAGCAAATGTTAGGAGAATGTTAGGGAACGTTGCTTTTTTAGGCACGAAAAGAAGATGGGATTGAAAGGTACTTCTCAGGTAAGCATTTGGCAGAAGCTTCTATCCAACTTGCATTCATGGTATACAGACTTTGGTGCAGCATTCAGTTTTCTTTTAGAGCAGTGGTTCTTAAACTTTTTTCACCAAGTACCACCTCAGAAAAAAATTGTCTCTCCAAGTACCACCACAGTGACCAGTATTGAAATACAGCAGCAAAGTAGGCCTTTTATTATGCAGCTACAGCTCTGCACAGTTCAAAAACATGGCAGATTAATTCTTATTATTATGAATATTTATAATAGTCAGCCACGTTAAGCATTATAACTAGTTTGAACATTAACACTGCACAGTGGTTACAGGTAAAAAATAAATAAAGTGTCAACGTTTAAATTAAAATGTGCTTTCAAAAGTTGTTTAATCTGCTCCGTCAAAACCTGGATGTGTTCATGTTCATTGTTCAATGTTCATTCTCATCATATTCATATATAAACCATTTTTGATGAATTTTTGAAATATTTGATGCATGTATAAATGACTTATTTGTATATCTTTGAAGTCCAAACATTAACTTGTATTTTAGATATATGAAATGGATTCACATATTTAAATTAGAAATTAGGTCTGCTTACTGTGCGTTAGAGTAGGCTATTTGTGTTAGAAAAGCAAGTGATTAAAATACACCTGTCAACATTGGGATGTAAAAATACGGGATACGCCCCCAACAACCATTACAAATATGGGGAGGAAATCAGCTTCAAATTATAGAATACATTACAAACACTGGAAATTTTAAAATAAAATAAGAGATTAAGCCTACTAAAATCGATATACTGATCACATCGGTGTTATCATATGCGTCGAAGGGTTAAAAGCAGGGCTTAATTTGTGCCGGAACGAGCCGGATTCGGAACCTCTGAAATCTGATCCGGCTCCTTATTTTGCCGATCCCCCTCATCAACCGCCCTTCTCCCCCCGTCCGATGTTCACTTTCACTTTCTTCCATGACTCCCCAACCCTCTTCACTTTCGTCCGCAACACCCACACACCCCCTCCCCGTTCTTCACTTTCGTCCACGACACCTCTCTATCCTCTGGTAAAATGCCGGATACCGGATCTGTTCCGGGACTTCAAAGTTCACAAATTAAGCACTGGTTAAAAGTGTGTTCATTTTTTTTACTTCAATTTTTCAGCGATTCCTCCGAGTACCACTAGAGGGAAGCCTGCGTACCACTAGTGGTACACGCACCACAGTTTGAGAACCAGTTTTAGAGGACTGTTACAAGGAACAAAACCCTTCTTCCAAAGACCCAAGTGTCTGGGATTCGTATCCAAGCATCTTTTATGTGAATCTATTAAACTGCGGATCATTCCTCGTCAAACAAGATGGCTTGTTTAATAGCCACAGGTTGCTAAACAGAATCAAAATCTGTACAACTAGCTTATCACCCACATACCCTTACGGCTAATTCAGAGGGTCACCGAGATATTTTGCCAAAACCATTCCAGAATGCAGTAATGGGCCAAAATAGTTCTGTTTTACAAGAGGTCTGGCAGACACCAATTGATGAGGCAGCATTAGCAGTCTGTGTCGCTTTCACGCTATATGCTAACGTAGCCTTTATGCTCAAAACCCAGCACATTAGCACGGCTAAAACAGATTTGGCTACAGTCGCATGGGGAGCATATTTTAACGTAACTACCTGTAAAAAGCCTGTTTCATGGAGCGAGGCTCACCTAAAGCAGAGATAATGATAGACTGATTCAGCACCATGGGAAATCAAATAGCAGAAAGGTGCCGAAGTGCACGCTTGACAGCCCTGTTGTGAAAAAGAGAAATTATTAATGCTTTCAAAAAATAACAGGATAAAAAAAAGTGATTGCAAATTAGATCCATTTAGGTTTAGCTTATACACCTCGACGACAGGCATCAGTCCCGTTCCGCGGAGCTGGAGTTTTCTGTGTATGTTATGAAAACTCAACGATCAAAACATTTTATGGGCAGAACAGAGACACGGCGTCTTTAAACACACATGCATTAATGCAAAAACAATGAGAATTTTCATCCGTCAGGCCCGTCGGCGCTGACAAGAAAAAAAAGTAAATATTCTTAACATGTGTATCTCAACAGGAAAATAACCAGCACTTTAATAAAAGGAGTAGAGTCATTTCCTTGTGTCACAGATGCATGCTGAAAGCTCATTGTTATACCTCAGTTGTGTTTTCTCCTTTCTCTCCTGAAATGTGTGTGTATAATGGTCTGTCATTACCACCTCTCTCGCTGCGTGCTTCTGTCCCCTGTGTTCAGACTTTGAAGAGAGCGGTTGTGAGCGCGTTATGTGATTTTCACAGTAGCCTCTGATGGTTGAGGTAATTTAGTTGTTTTAAAACAACAGAGCGACAGGACATTAGTATTCTCCTGATCTGTGCGTGTGGAAAGGTTACTACTTTAGTGGCTGAATATCAGTGATGGACAGATACGCACATATATGCAGTGGTGGATGGAGCTCTGATGTCCGCCTTATTTAATAAACAAATGGCGGGAAAAGCTTTGACAGGCCTAAAAAATGCGTGACCCTTACATTATCAAAGCAAATGGATGCTGCAAGGCTACAAGGGTAGTTGAAAAATAGGCAGTTAAAATGCATTTTTTTTTTGTAAAACACAATTTTAAAGTGTACCAGCATGGTGGCTCAGTGGTTAGCACTGCCGACTCACAGCAAGAAGGTTGCTGGTTCGAGTCCCGGCTGGGCCAGTTGGCATTTCTGAGTGGAGTTTCCTTCAGGTGTTGTTTTTTTCAGAGTGCTCCGGTTTCCCCCACAGTCCAAAGATATGCGCTATATGGGTGAATTCAATAAACTAAACTGGCCGTAGTGTATGTGTGTGAATTTGAGTGTGTATGGTTGTTTCCCAGTACTGAGTGACAGCTGAAATGGCATCCACTGCATAAAACACATGCTGAATAAGTTGGCGGTACATGTGGCGACCCCTGATAAATAAAGGGACTTAGGTGAAGGAAAATGAATGAATGAATGAACGAGTTTAAAGTCTGATCTTTGAGAAAATATAAGGGGTCACTAACTTAAAAAAATTATTTTACTTTTTTTTTTTTTGAACTGTACCATAAAATGCCACAAAAATTAAGAGAAAACAACTGCTGATATACACATCTTCATATAGTGCTATTTATTTTATATGAAATTATGAATATTTGTTTTTCATGACTTGCCAGATTTGTTGGACATTTTTAACACATAGAGGTGTTACACCATAGGACAACAAAACTTAAAAATTCCATAGTGATCCAAAACAGTTTAATATATAAAAAATCTGAGGAAAAAAAAAACAGGTGGACGTCATAGGCTTCACAAGGGGCTTCAGTTAGGACTAGGTTTTTAATTGAAAAGTAATCGAAATCAACATTCAGAACCTATAATCGATCATTTTTTCATGGCCAATTTTTTCAATTACTTTCCCTACCGTCGAGGACGATGGAACCATTCTTAAGCCTTAGTTTGCACTACATTGACGATGATTTAAAGCTGCACCAGAGATGCCTTGAGAGGGCATATTTTGCATTACATTAAAATGACTATTTACATTAAAATATGTTCACAGATTCAATAAATGCACTGTATAAAATATTATTTTTAAAGGATATGCAAGAGCTATTTTATTTAGAAAAGATACTTATTTTCTACTTTTGATATGAAAAACAAAATATTTAGCTTTCTCCCCAAAAGTGCAAGTTATTTATTTTAATTTTTTTGTAAGAAAAAAAAGTGACTGCTGGTTTTAATTTCAGTTGTTCAACGTTGATGTTCAATAAATAATCATAAATAGTGTCATAGATTGAAGATAGTCCTTCAATTATTTTAAAATTAAGTAACGCACCCTTCAAAAATCTCTCTCATGTCAGCATATTTACTATATTAAACTTGTCAGTGAACTACGAGGGCAAAAAAAATTATTCAATAAATTAATTGTTCATTAATCATAATCAAAATGTTAAATTAATCGAGATTTAGATTTAAGGCCAAATAGACAACCCTAGTTTCAGTCACACGATATTGAATGGGGTCCTTATTAAAGTTTTTGATGAATTGGTGATTTAAATGAGCATATACTGTCACACCATATGACATGGTTTTGACTAAATGCATCAAGTTTATAAGTTTTTAGAAACATATAGATGAAATAGCCACTAATAGCCACTTGTAAAATGAAGCCTGAGGTAATTTATTACAGGTTTTATGATTTTCTTTATAAGCGCTGTAATTTATTGAACTATAGAGACACCATAAGACCATAAGACAGTTTTGAGATTTCGCTTAAAAAAGTAATAACATAGTAGTTTTTATAGATCAGGGGTGCCCAAACGTTTGGCTATAAAGGGCCAAAAAGCAAACTTGATTGAGGGTTGTGGACCAAATATATTTAATAATGAGCAATCCCATTTATAACGTACCAGAGTTCAATGCAGAATACACTACACTCTCAGAAATAAAGGTACAAAATCTGTCGCTGGTGTGGTACCTTTTCAAAAGTGCCCTACTGGTGGACATTAGACTTGTAGGGTATACTTTGTACCGTTAAGGTTGAATTTTGTACCTTTAAGTTACTGTGAGGTACACATTTGAACTGTAGTTGAGTGTAGTCGAGCTGCTCCTGTCTTTACCCTGATTTGCTCGCAGATATCTTGCATTTTAAAAGTCTGATTCATTTACAACATTTAATTGAATAATTTAATTTCAGTTTGTACACTCTCAGAAATAAAGGTATGCGAGCTGTCACTGGGGTGGTTCTTTTCAAAGGTACATATTTACTCAAAGGGTCCATATTGGTACCCCCAAAAGTATATATCAGTACCTTCAAATTTTAAGAGAAACACCTTTGTACATTTTAGGAACTAATATATACTCTTGAGGTATTATTATGGACGTTTTAGGTATACATTTTTACCTTTTGAAAAGCTACCACCACTGTGACAACTAATGTACCTTTATTTCTGAGAATGTAGCTTAGCTATAAAACAACAAAACAAAAGGTTACTTTAAATTCGAAATGACGATCTCTGTCAAAGGCATTCATCCCAACCACCTCCCCATCATTCCCTGTCTTTTCAGATGGGCTAGCAGGCCAAATCAAAGGTTACCATGGGCCAACTTTGGCCCACAGGCCCTACTTTGGGCATGTCTGTTATACAGTAGATGGTAGACAAAACACTTATTTACTCTATTTTAATTGATGTCAATACTAATTATATTTCTGTCATGTGTGACAGTGAAAATACCATGTCCCGTCAGTGTCCATCTTTTCCTGAAAGTAAAAGTGTTTCCATATAAAAACAGACATCGCTTCTTAAGTGTTTACAATCAAATAGAGGAATCTAGTCTTCTCGGATGCTATGAGGCAGGTTCGCTTGGCCCTTTAAACCGTGAAGAGGAAGCCAGTAACTGACACCGCTGAGATGATGCTAATCAAACAAGCTTCTCTCTTCTCCTCTCCTAGCCAAACACGTCGAGGCAACTTCCCAGTCACGTCAAAGTGACAGCGCAACAAAACACAGACTGATTCTGTCTCTATTTTCATTCTGCTGGCATTGGCACGCTAGTTTGTTGTGCATCGACATCAGAAGTTGGGAGGAAATGATGGTGTTTTGTCTGTCTTTGCAGGCTTTAGTTTGATATGCCGTGCATTCCTTTCAAGCTATTTGTTAGAGTCAATTTCCCCCCAGTCTCTCCTCTCCATGCATTTTATGCTGCGATCTCGCAAACAGAGAATGGAGCATCAGAACATTAGAAAGGGATGAGGGGAGCGAGAGAAACAAGAAAAAAAGAGAGAGGAAAGAGGAAGAAAGGCTTAGAAAGGACGAGTTGAATGCATAAGTGAACCGGGGAGCACTTCAAAATAAAAAGTTGTTTCTGTTTGTTTTTTAGTAGGGTTTAAAGGAATAACGCATCAAAAGCTACCAATTCTGTCATCATTTACTCATTGTGCCATTTTTTCTATCTGAAACACTAGAGGAGAAATTCTGATGAATGTACTGGTCATCTGTTTTCAGGGACTTACAGTGAAAGGAGACTGAAGCTTTATTATCACCATAAAAGCAATATACAAGTAGCCCATATGATATATTGTGATACATTCAAAAGCTTATGAATGAATACAATTTAATAATGTATACTCATAAAAATAAAAGTTCATTACTGGGATTGGTGCTTGAACTTCTTGAAGAACTTTATGGAGCCTTATATATCTATTTATTTATTTAGTTAGTTAGTTAGTTAGTTAGTTAGTTAGTTAGTTAGTTAGTTAGTTATCATGGACAAATTTTCTTACTATTTTTGAAATGTCCTTCACAATAATATAAAAAACTGGTTATTTAAGAGAAAGGTTTTGTGGGGAACCAAAAACTATTATTTTATTAAATTAGTGCAAAAAATTGTAATAGATAATCAGTCTTCAATTTGGTGTAAATCGCTATAATCAGATTATACTGACAGTCAGTTGAAATTTAGAACCTGATCACTTTAAGTCATCACTCAATCCTTCATAGGGGTGTAAATTAAACTGGTTATTTAGAAATCTGACTCAAAGGAAACATTTGTTGGGATGAGAAGAAGCTGACAATTCCTCAGACAAAGATCTTGAGTGAAATCGGGACATTTGGAAAACCCCAGATAACAAAAATATGTTCACAGAACCATCCGGTTTCCTTTATGTTGTAAAAAATGATACTTCAAAATGTATTTATTTATCGTGGTGTGTGTGTGTATGTGAAAAAAAATGCTTTTCATTTGTTATCCATGTATAACCCATTAGCGAGCCTAAAATGACAACATGACGTTTATTAAGCTTGTTACCATTAATAAATTAGTTGGTTCATGTTAGCTTGTAGTGCATTACCCAAGGTTAGCAATTATAACTCTCACTGTAAAATGGCAATTACAAAAAGGTTGGAAATATCTAAGTTTAATATTATGGCTTGTGCTTAGTTGACATATTATATTAAGTTTGCACAAATACTCTTTAAATACAAATGCATTAATTATTATAACATTTAAAAAGTTAGAAATTAGCCAATCTTAAAAGACTAACAAGTAATTTAATATTTTAAATAGAGAAGATTTTTTTTTTTAATTCATGGAATTAGTAATTATTAGGCCCACACGGAATCTGCGCACACAGAATTCCGCAGATTTCTGCAGATTTTTAGCCCATCATTTATTCTGTTTATTTACTTGTGTAAATGTATATTTATTCAGATTTTTAATTAATTTCAGTAATATTATTGACCAATATGAAAATATTCATACGATTTATTTACAATACAGTTTGTAAAGTAATATTTTTTGTCTTTTAGTAGAGATTTTATATGAGAGACTTGCTTTGTTTACCAAATAAAGTGGATCTAGTTGGATTCACATTGTAAACATTAAATAAAAGTTAAAATGGTATTACTTTTTATTTCATAAATTAAGGTTTTAGTTATGATACTTACAAAATCATTCCGCATAAATCTGCAGATTGTTAACAAAATTCTGCGCAGAAATAGCAAAAAATGTCAGCAGATTCCGTCTGGCCCTAGTGATTATTTACTAAATAATAATGTTAAAATGTACTGGTTTTTAATAACGTATTTGCATAATGTATATGTTGAAATTAACAATAACTACAATTAAAAAAGTGTTAGTTCTTGTTCACTAATATAGTTAACTAACAAATGACACTCTATTGTAAATTGTTGCCATAAAAAAAGTTTATGGAACAAAAAAACACATTTGTGCTAACATTTTGCGAATTACAGAAAACCAGATAACTTTGAATGAATGCATTCCATAAAAATTGCTCAATTAATGTTAGCTTAAAACTTTACCCAAAATCCTGAAAACACTGCAATAAAGCATGGGCTCTTTTATGAGGCTTTCGTATCTTTTTGAAGAATATACAGTAGTCTTAAAATCATAAGTACTTCTTCATAATTTGTGTGATCATGTCATACACATTTGTAACAACACCAGGTTTGAGGGAATAATGTTAATTTTCATTACAGCGGACTAGAGGGAACTGCATATGTGAGTGAGCTCATGCGAGCGGGACAGTGTAAGTTGTCTCTCAGGGCTCTTCAGTCTGGACTCTTCTTGGAGAGGTAAAAAAAGAGAAAAGCGAGGGATAAAGCGAGAGCAGGGGCTTTGTGTCAGGTGCTGCTGAAGTGGGCAGCTGCACTGTACACTCCTCCTCTACACTCATTCATTCTGACATTGGGATGATTACTGTAATCAAGACTCACTTCTTCCAGCGAGGGCTGTCAGACACACAGCTCTGAAACACCGGACTGGACACAGCATGTGTTGAAGAGAAACTCCATGCCTAGACAAAAGACTTCACAATTTCAAAAAAAAAGAAGAAGAAGTAGAAAAAGAAGGAGGAGGGGGGGGTGGTTAAGCTAATACTGAGTGCTCAAAACTCTCAAAAGCGAGATCTATAAACTGACGTGAATAGTGCGTGTTAATAGGCTAGTATATGTAAATAATGGTGAATCAAAGCACGTCCGTTGGTTCGTCTCTGAGGCCTTATCCTGTGTCTGTACACGTTGTGGCAAAGAGAACAAGTTTAATCTCCACCCAAACAGAAAGGACAGCCAGCACAAACCTACACCGCCATCTAGTGGATTCAACTACACTAGATGTTTCTGACCGTTACTCGCGCCAAAATTCAAACCACTACACTCTAAACGTGCTGGGTTGCTTTAATCCAAATTTACTGTTGGTCAAAAATGGACAAACCCAGACACTGGGTTAAAAATGTACATAACAGATTTAAGCCAGCTTTTAGTTTTTGCAGAATTTACTCATTTTCAGGCTGAAACATACTGTTTAAATTGAAATTTAATTATTTGACACAATAATTACAAATGAGAACAAAGACATAAGCAAAATAACAAAATATCTAAATTGTGCAAATAATGTGACAATTCCTGAAATGCTGGGTTTTTTCAGCCTAAATTGGGTAAAATATTGACAAAAAAATGTTGAGCTGTATTTGGTTGTAAAAATCTAATGTAAAATAAACTTAACCAATTGGTTGGTTTTGTCCATGTGTTGCGCAAAATTGTATTTGAAATAAACCAGCATTTATTATTATTTTTATTATTATTATTTATTTATTTATTTATTTATTTATTTAGTTATTTATTTATTTATTTTATTTCCAAGGAAAAAATAGAATACAATATAAAAAAAAGCATTGTTAGTTTTAGATAATGAAGTAATACTCATAAAAAATATAATAAAGAAGAATAAATATATAATGAAGACAATAGAGTATAGTAGAGTATAAAATATTACAGATTACACTCATAAATTAAAGTTTTAGCATTTGGTTTATTTTCATCGAAAAAATATAGAGTATAATTTTACTTTAGAATGTGATAGTTTTAAAGAGTTGGATCAATTTTATGTGTATTTTTAAAGATACAAAATAAAATAGATTAGAAAATGATAGTGTTCAGCACCAGATATTGTAATAAAAATGCGTAGAATAAAACCCAACACTTAACAAAATGTTGTCAATGTTAATTTCAGATCATGTATTTACTAACATGAATAATAATTAAAAAGGAATATATTTATTGCATGGTTTTATTCATCTTTTAAAATTAGTTAATGAAAATATCAAGTCATCAATCGTTAGTTTTTGTAAACTCACTGTGCATTAACCAGTGTTAACAAGCACAATTTTGGATTACAATTAGTAAATATTGAGCTACGATTAATAAAGTATTGATCAGTCTTGTAGTTCTTGTTAGTTGAAATACTGTAAACTAACACTGGAACTTTATTGTAGAGAGTAATCCAAGGTTTTTTTTTTCATTGAGTGTATTATTAGCTAGTGTAAGTTTCTTCACTTAAAAAGTAAAATGAGGCATTTTTAAATAATAAAAAAAACACAAAAGACATTAGCATAATATTTGCAAAACAAATGAATTACAAAATATGCAAAACTAAATGATGTAAATCTATTCAAAAAGTTCCACAGGTATAAAGTGACTGAAGTTTACTTGCACTTCCGTATCTGTGTCTGTATAAATATCTGAATGGTGTGTGTAAGCATTGTCCGTGTGTGAAGTGCAGCATATTTGCATTTGTTACTGTCTGTTTGTGTTTGTGGGACATGCATGTCTGTGTGACCCCTTCCACATGGCAGATGAGGCTTACAGCTCATGTGTGTGTGTGTTTATGTGTGTGTCTCACCTCTCAGTAATGAAATCATACGGGTCATTGGGAGCAGGCAAGCGCCACCGAGCAGGTCACCCAGCGGCTCGGAACTAAGCTGGTTTGACCCATCCTGGTACTGCCTGCCAAACACACATCGATACACATATATGTACACACACACACACACAAGCTGAATAAAACAATGATCCCATTGTACAGCAGTGGACATGGACAGTAAGGTTCGGTTGCACTGGGAGAGTTAAATCATTTGTCTGTCTAAAATGATAATAAAACTTAAAAGAATGTTACTTGTGTCTTCGTTAATGCAGAATACATTAAAGAACACTCTTCAGTTACTTTACAACTTATATACAACAAATTAAATAATTACAATATTTCTTCCCAAATATTTCTGAAGAAATTGAAAACAAAATATATCACACAAACTGTAGTTTCAAACAATTTAGCCTATTTTGAATTTTGTTGTGTTACTATTAATAATATGATTGTAATATAAACATATTTGTGTAGTACATATTAATGTGTAAGTATATTAATATTATTATTAGTAGTAGTAGTAGTCTTAGTAGTAGTTTTATTGTTATTGTTTCATATTATTGTTATTATTTTATTAGCAACATCATTATTGTTTTTATTTTTGTTGCAAATTAATATCAATATAATTAGAATATTGTTGTTATTTTTATTTTAATAATATAGTTGTAATACAAAAATAATTATATTATGAATACTATTGCATAATATAATAACAATAATAATAATAATTATTATTATTATTATTATTATTGATGTTGTTGTTGTTGTTATTATTGCTATTATTATTATTATTATTATTATTATTGTAACTATTATTATTATTATTATTATTTTATTATTATTAAGGTTACGGTTAGGGTTCAATTAATTTAATAATATTAATAACAAGAGGAAAAAAAAGATGAAAAAGAAAAAAAAAGAATTATTGTATATATTATTTTATCAGAATTATTATTATTATTATTATTATTATTATTATTATTATTATTATTATTATTATTATTATTATTATTATATTTTCATTAATAATATTTCATTAACTATAATATTTACATGAATACTATGCACTAATATTTAGACTTGTTTTTAATACTGTTGTTATTGTTTTATAATTAATTATATGATTATTCCAAATGCAATTTTATATAGTTTAGATTACTGTAGGCTATTCTTCTTATTAAACTATTACGAAGCTATTATTATTATTATTATCATCAGCAGCATTTTGTTATTTTATAAGAAAACTTAAAATGTCCATATTACATCAATGTGTTGTTTGAAATTATTTTGTTTACAAGCCACTATGACTAAAATAAAATTTAGTGAAGCACCAGTGGAACCAATATAATATATACTCAATGTAATAAATGCATATTTTACACATTTGTCAATAACAAACAATAAACATTTTGTAAAATGATTCCTAAAGTGTCATCCACATTACAGGCTTAACAATACAACCATCAACATAAACAGATTTTGTATAGTCCTATCAGCATCAACAGAGTCTGTCTGTATGGCAGTGAATAAGCAGATCCTCAGTGTGTGCATGCCATTAATAAGAGCTGAACCAGGTCTGGTGGTAAACACACTCTATTTCCCCGTAAGACTGTGGGTGGGACACAGATTACGCGCACAAATATTACAAATGCAATTGTCTCCAGAACACGAGCAGGCAGCGGTTCGGAAATTGACTTTTTGATTATTCAGTTAGTACGATAATTAAATATTCCATGCCCAGGGTTCCGAAAGCCACTGAACCGTGCCAACGATATTTAACAGGCCTTGACAGATGTTTTAAATAATGTTTATTTATCAATACAAATATAAAAACGCCTCAAACTGAAACTCCACACCCTCCATGTAAGCTCTGCGATATGGATTTCTATTGTTGTACTGATAAAAGTTTGAAGAGAATAGTCAGCTATTATATAAGGAAAGAAAATCCACAACAAAAGTATATTAAACTACAAATGAAGTACATTTAAAAAGATAAAGCTGCTGACATTAAAGTAAACTTGCAAAGGAAGTGATTACACAGTATGTGCATATTTAGAAAGGACCAAAGAATAAAATGCATGTCAATGAGTTAAAATATGTAAATTTATGGAATCCTAAAAAATATAACAGTAAATTATACTTTTAAAGTGTATTTCATTATTATATTTTAGAACTTATTGATAGAACATTAAAAAAAAATCTACTCAGGTATATATTTACTGTATGAAAAAATAATAATAATAAAATAGAGAAACTAACCAGCAAAAAAATCTATTCAAATGTATGAACTATAAATTAATACATGGGCATATTTAATCATCCAAAATCATCCAAGGGAAAATGTTGTTATTCTAATTAGAGAAACTGTGCATCATAACATGCAATATCTTTATGTATTTCCATCTAAAACTGCCAATGCTGTTCAAAATCAGCTCATCATTTGCAAGTCCAACAAAACGGCAGCGAATATAAGAGCAAAAGCGGTGTCTTTTTCAAATTTATTTGGTGAAATGGCTCTTTGGAAATATAGATGATTGCCATTACAAAGGTCCGAAGAAAATACATCTGACTGGACCTGAACAGGAGCAAAGATAACTTTCCGAAACACAAGATGAAACTTTATCATGATGATTTGATGCATCTGCTGGACTGGACGGGGAAAGTAAGCCTTGTGTTGGTGAGTAGCACTGAACAATGATCCTCTCAGCTCAAAGACAAAAACATTATTTACTGCTTCCGAACAAGTGCTGCAGGATCTCAGTCACATTTATTATAAGATGAAATATCATAATGTTGTTAAAGGATTTGTATTACACTGTATGTAAAAGTTATATATTTTATAATAATAATAATAATAATTAAAATAGTTATTTGTTCATCAGCATATATATATATATATATATATATATATAT
>CAIGQQ010039888.1:3770228-3785445 GCA_903798035.1 Danio albolineatus
TATTATATTATATTATATTATATTATATTATATTATATTATATTATAATGACAATTTTACAGTCAGCCCTAAAGTCATGCAAGAGATTTAATCTGGGAGAACACGTTTGGTTATGCCATACTGAATTTTGTGTTTTATAGTTAACTTACTAACTAAATGAATGAATGAATGAATGAATGAATGAATGAATGACTAAATGAAAGTAAGTAAACAAACAAACAATAATGGTTATGCCATATTAATTTTTTAGTTTTTACATGCAGCTTTAATTTAAAATAAACAAATAAATAAAAAAGCAAGCAAATAAACAAATAAACATCAATATATTACAAAATAAAATGCAATATTTTATTAATTATATTATATTATATTATATTATATTATATTATATTATATTATATATTAGATTGGATTAGATTAGATTTAAAGGAAATGGAAAAAAACATATATTTTACACAACCCATCCTATCACACTTTGTCAAGTAAGAAACAAAAATATCATTAACTTTAGATACTTTTGATAATTTTAAAACAAACAGTAAAAAAAAAAACAATATAAGTTAAATAGGCCCAGGTTTAAAAGTGGGTGTCCTTTAAGCCAGTGTCAGCTTTATTAAGGAACAAAGTGAAACATGTAGTCATCGAGATGAAGTGGGTCACAGTTGGTTGTGTCGGTGTGTGGACTGTGGACATGTGAATATTAAAACAAAGGAATGTTTGGAATTTGAATAAATGCATTTCAATTCAACTGTTTGTAATAAAATATGGTAAAGAGCTCAATTTACTGTATATTTTAGATTCATTTTCCACCTCCTCATGTGTTCAGCGTAGAGAAACATGACAGCTCCTCCTGCAAGGGAACATTAATAATCGTGTTCCATTAAAAGTCACTAAGCAAGGCAGCGTCAAAATGAACAATTTTTCTCCTCTCTTCTTCAAGGAATGTGTTAGATTTCAGGTTCAACTGCACAGGCATATTCTCAGCCTGCTAAATCATTCAGATATGACCAAAAAGTCAACACGTTTAAAACTGCTTACATTAATACAGTATAAATCTGAAATGCATAATTATTAAAGAGGAATCTCTATGTAGGTGTATACATACAATTTACAAAATGTGGAAAAAGACCCCATGTGCTATGACATTTACAGAAAATGAGCGCTGCCAGAATTCCCTAAATTTGTTCAGGCTTATTTCAATATTCATTACATTTTCTGTGATGTTCAGTTCAGCAGTTTTGATTAAGCATTAATTAGCAGCCAGGGGGGAAACCAAACAAAATAAGTCGCTGAATTGCTAATGAATGTTATTTGGATATGGGTAAGATCCTGCGTCTAGAGTTCAGGAGTTCTCCAGTCACCCTCACTTCATCCACTACTATTATTATTATTAATATTATTGTTTTAGAAACTCTCAAATCCAATCTAAAACTCAGAGAATGTGCTTTGGTTACTGATTACTTAGACAATTATGCATATTTCATATTATGTTTCATTTTTGTTTTTCCCCTTACTCTCATTATTTTGCATGTCTCTCTTAAAAAAACAAATATCCAAAGGGACCCACTTTTACACATTAGTTCTTAATAGAAGCATTTTTTTTTTTACTTTTAAAAATCTACATTTTAATCATCTATATTTTTACTTCATAAAGACGACTGAAAAAAATATTCATTGGATTTACAAATTTTTTAAGGTAACTGGTTGCAAGCAACTTATTTGAGCTGAATTTAATAAAAATAAATAAATTTAGTAATGTTTACTCGTTTGTTTTAATTCATTGAAGGTTCTGTGATGTTGAAGGATTTTCACGAAACTGTTGACACCAGTATAAGAACATTTATTGTCTATACTATATACTACAAAAAAGCATTCATCTGTAAACCTAAAGTTTCAAAAAAACATAAGTTAAAAAATTTTGTAACTGTCACCATCACCCAATTATCAGGCAAAACATGATTGATATGCACTGTCCAACATGTAAACAACCTAAATAATCTAAAATATGTGTGAGTTACTTCTTTTAATTTTAATTAATTTTAAAGTACACAAAAAGTGTAATTTTACAAAAGTAATTTTAATTGCTATTATTAACATTTAAATTTATAATAACATTTAAACATTTATAATAATATAAAAATGTTGTTTGGTTACCAATAATAATAATAATAATAATAATAATAATAATAATAATAATAATAATAATAATAATAATAATAATAATAAATACTATTATTATTATTATTATTATTATTATTATTATTATTATTATTGCTGTTGTTGTTGTTATCATCATCATCATCATCATTATTATTATTATTATTATTATTATTATTATTATTATTATTATTATTAGCATATTATAGGGCACGACTGCAACCCTTCTGAAATACTGTATTTGCCTTTAAGCTTTCATTAACATGTAACCATTAATATGGAATATTATTCATTAGCAAAGTACAATGCATATTCAAAACCTTTTTATACTTTCAAAACAAATGTATATTTCAAAACACATTAGGGCTTTTGTAACATATAAACGCAATATGTACATAAACAAATACATATTTGCATAATTCCATCACTACCTTGTGTCATAAAGGTATATTCAGAAAAATAAATAAATAAATGGCCTTATAAGTTTGATATAAGATATAAGTAAACAAGTAGATTCATTCATTCATTCATTCATTTTCTTTTCGGCTTTGTCCCTTTATTAATTCAGGGTCGCCACAGCGGAATGAACCGCCAACTTATCCAGCATTCGTTTTATGTAGCAGATGCCCTTCCAGCTGCAATGCATCTCTGGGAAAACGAGTAGATTCATATAATATAAATTGTATATCGAACAAACTCGAGTATAACAAACTTTCAATAAAAAATAATGATAACACATTTCTGTTGCCTCAGCTGTAAACTAAGAAACAATGCAATGGTGTTATTTGATCTGTTTGTGTTTGGTGAAAGGGTTTAGAGGCTCAGAGCCCAGTAAGACATGGATAAAGACTACAGGCAGAAAATAAATGATACTGTTACCACGGCATTAGCCTTAAGCCAGGCTACGATATTTGAATTGTATCGGTGAATTGTAATCAGGTATTTTAGCTTAGTCAAGCTCAACCTAGGCATCAGCCATCTGGTTCGGGTAGACGGGTTGACAGAGGCAGCGTGTGTGACGGCGTGTGTGTGTGTGTGTTTGTATATGCATGTGAGGAGAAAGAGAGGGTGAGGGGAATGTCTCTATTCTCCTGCTGCAACTTCCTTTAAAATCTCTAAATCTGCGTATTGTGATGTGAGTCCACGCAGCCAAAATCCACAGTAAACAGCAAACGGCGGACCGACCGCTGAGCAGAGAGCCCGACTGCCCGCGTCTGCTCTGTTTATTTTGTGTCTTAAGCAGAAGAAAACATATGACATTTTCATTTTCTTTTTTTTTCTGCTTATATATATCCTACAGAATAAGAAGTATTACAAAGCAGCCTGCATGATCCTTAATCCAGGCTATAAGGGAAAAAGTGTGTGTGTGTGTGGCTGTCTGTCTGTGTGTGTTTGTGTTGACCCAAGTGACCTCCAGCATCTGCTGTTGCCCCGTGTCCATTAAACCTGCTTCCTCCCCCACAACACAATTCCACTAGAGTTTTTTTTTTCCCACTAGAGAAAGACCTGTAACACATTTCCCATTTCAGAACCGCACACAAATAATCTCAAGCTTTAAAACTGTTTTAAAGTTTGACGTTTTAAAAGAAGCCATCGTTCACTCTACAATTGTCCTTCGCCAGCATAAACATCTGCATTATTTTCTCCAGGTCAAATATCATGCAAGGAAAATGGAAAACCTCCACACTAGTTCTAAACTATACCAAACTATGGTTCTTTTGGCTTGTGACAACAGCAGAAGAGTTTCATGCTGCTAAATAAAACCATGGCTTGGAAGTGCTAGAATAGTGTTATTTACTTTTTTGTAATACTACTTTTTCTTACTACTATTGGCATAGTACTATATTTATTTTACTAGCATAAGTATTATTGTATTACATATAATTTATTACAATTTTCTGTTGTTTCTGATATCTAATTAGGATAAAACATGAAACATATAGCCAGCCATTAAATAGTCTTTAATTTAATTTAATTTAATTTAATTTAATTTAATTTAATTTAATTTAATTTAATTTAATTTAATTTAATTTAATTTAATTTAATTTAATTTAATGCAAAAATTACAGTGTTTTAACGATAGTTATTAGCTGAATACATGTAAATGACTAAGAAAAATACCAATAAATAAATAAATAATTGCTGTAATGAAGAACTCTAAGACGCCTTTAGATCCATCATTATATGTGTATTTTATTTTCATTTTATTGTTGAGTGTCTTGTTCTCTCTGCAGAAGAGGAACTTTAGGCTGTGACAGTATCTAAAACTCCCTTTCTTAACTTAAAAATAACAGTGTTTCATACTTTTGTTTATGTAGAAATAAGAATGAGGAATATGGCAAAGTGTGTGTGTGTTGGGGGGGGGGGGACGACTTTACAGTGTAAAAAGAAAAAATGATATAAAATCATGGAATAGCTTTCACATTTTTTTGTGACTAACATGTTTATGCATAAATCCAGGTACTAAAAATAATAATAGCCTCTCAAAAATAAAGACAAAACAGGCAGACACTTGTACCTACAGTAAAGGGGCTTTGTATCTCAATGCTACATATTAGTACCTAAAAAAAATGGATTGTACCTCCTGTCGCTTTTAAGTACTAACATATATATTTTTGTGTACCTAATGTATACTTTTGAAAAGATACCAGCCCAGTGACAGCTGTTATACCTTTATTTTAGAAAGTGTATTAATTATAAATTCAATTGAAGAGAAGAAAAGTATATTCAGCTGAACACAGTTTAAACTAAAACCAGAAATTAATGAAGTACAATTAAACTAAAATCAGGAATTGTTAGAAAATTCAACTTAAATAAATATACTTTTTAAAAATGATCTTAAATTTCTCTGTCTAGAGAGTGTTGAGTGTCTGTGTTGAGCTTCAAAAAGTGAGGTACAGATTTGAAAAAGGTGGGGAAATATAACTCTAAACTCTAACTCAACCATTTCAGGATGATTGTTTCAAGTAGAACTAAATAAAGAACCTACAAAGAAACATTTATTTTTATAGACTATATTGTTAGCTTAAATAAAAGCCGAGCCATTCTCCTTCTCGCTCGCTCTCTCTTTCTTTCTCTCTACCTATCCCCTTACACCCTATCACAATCCATTACCACAAATTAGGGTTCAATAAAATTGCTATTCAGAGATAATTAGTGGCTGGTTTTGTGTAGCAGGGTCGTGAAGGGGGTGTTAGGGCCTCTGCAGCTGTGGGGGGGGAAGTGAAGTGTGACACAGTCAGCCACGGCAGCCTGACCCCAGCCCCGCGGTCCAGCCGGGCCCCGGAGCCCTCATACAGACCGGCCTCACCTGCTGAGACACTAAGCAGCTCCAAATTAAACAAATTATTTCAATCTCCCATCTCCCCTTTCTTTCTTTTTCCCCCCCCCTTTCATTCGAAACCCCAAGCAACAGCGAACTGCCACACAATGAACTCAGTTTCACCGCTGATTAACGAGGAGAAGACGGGAGAAAATCTGCACTTAATTAGGGAAAGCTTGTCTTTCATTAATTATCACTTTTTAGCAAACACAAGTCTTTCATCGTGTTTGCTAAGGAGTGAAATATTTTTCAGGGTGGCAGGGTTTGTAATATTACAACAATGCATTCAATGTTCATTAAGTGGCCATTTGTTTCAAATTACACTTTATTTATTTATTTATTTTTGCAAAAAGTAGCTTTAACAAAAATAATAGTACATTTTAATGTGTTATTTTGTACGTTATACTTGTATTTTATGCATTGTGCAATTAGATGTATTTTGTTTTTGTTTTGCTTGTCGTTGTGCCATTAAATTAATTTCTATAATTATCATATTATTGCATTCGTTAATTCCAGTGATGCATTTCCTTCAGTGCATTTTAAGCAAACGACAGACAAAGCGATCATTTGTGGCTTTGTGATCTTTTGGGGGAGACATTTAAATTTCATGAACCATGATAAATAGTTTGCACTTTTTTGTGCAAAGCTGTTAACTGCTCGACATTATACAACTTTTAACAAATGTAAAAATCGCAAGGCTTCAATATGCAAGACACATTTATGGAGTTTGACTTTACAAAGAAAAGTAATACAGTCCAAATTGCCTTTTTTTCTCCCCCTTCTATTTTTTTAAAGATCAAAATTATGATTGCACTTAATTAACAGAAGAAATAGCTGCTCGGTGGTGTCATATACCTGCTAGGTTTAAATGAGCATCAGACGAGTGTCATAAAAGTCAGATCTGATACCTATAATGTCTTTGTGTAAAAGCATCTATTAAAACACTTTGAATAATCAGCAGTATGGAGGAGACATTAAGAGGTTTCTGTAACCGAAGTAATTTATAGTTGCAAGCCAGAGGCTGTGGACACTGAAGTCACTATGCATCAGCAGTCAAGAGGAATGTTTACCCCAGTCAGATAGAAGGTGGAGGTGGTCCATCTAATAAGGGCAGAGCGCCACCTTTACCCCGGTGCCCAGCGGACACACAAAGCCTGTGGGCTGCCCGTCCTAGAGGTCATAAAAGGATGTGGTGCCGTGCAAAGGACAGCTCTCTGCTGTAGCCAACAAAATACTGGACTAGGCATGGGACGATAACCATTGGTTTGAAAAAGTCAAGGTTTTCATACCGCCAAAATTTTCTGGTATACCGTTCCTAGGGTATCTGTAAGATGAGGTGTAAATTGAAAAGACATCTGTGTTTTTAAAACAAATAAAAACTGCAGAAGTCAATGGTTCACTTGATATATTTAACTTGACATGTTTACTGTCCGAAAATATTTTAAATGTTTGTCAAAATAAAATATATTGTGTTCAAAATGAAAAAAAGGTTTTGTTTTTTTAGCCAGACATTTAAAAAGAATATATTTTAGAGCAGTAAACACAATACTGTCATACCGTAAAACTGTGATATTTTTATCCAAGGTTATCATACCTTCAAAATCTTATACCGGCCCATGCCTATACTGGACGTAAAAACAAAGCGAACAGAAAAGTACATACTTGTAGTGTAACTTTCTTTCTGACAGAGGTTTTCCCGCATTGGAAAAGCACCCAGATCAGCAATTATGCACTTAGGAGATCTCACACACAACAGAGAGGAACTAATTCTCCAGAGAGCCTGAACAGTGCATGAACAGACTTCCCTCTGTATGAACTGGAACAGAGTCAAGCCATTAATGCACATTAGTCATACATTAAATACAAGTCAAACAATTACATGCCACGTAGCAGCATTAAAGCTTGCCGTCTGACTGACTCTTTAGGTCACTGGTACCTGTTTTCAAAAACGTGTCTTTCACTGCAGGGGCTGTACTTTTTTTTTTTGTATGCGAAAATGTACAAGTTTCTCCTGTCTTCACCTGAGCAGGGGTCAACCAATTTCTGATACTTATTTTGGCACATCGTGTTGATTATTCTGCCAAATTAAAGCACATTAGATTTTAGCTAATTATGAGACCACTCCACAGTTCAAAATATGCAAATTGCTATTCATCTCTTTTAGTGATGTGCTAATTTACTGCTTTTTAAAAATGTATATTAATGTGGGTAAAAACTCTGCAAATGGCTTTGTGGACAGAGAACAGGTCATAAAAAAAAGGCAGGGAATCAAGAATCGCCAACCTTCAAAATGTAATTCGCTTCGAAATAGTGCGCAATCAGAAGACCTGTCTTGAACATCTCGCCTGAAAGAAAAGAAAAAGAAAAACACTGCAGAAGATCAACACAAACAAGAATTTATTTGATGAGCAGTAGTTATGCAGTTGAATGATTTATTTTATGTTTAGTAGTAGTAGTGGGTGGCACGGTGGCGCAGTGTTGTCACCTCACAGCAAGAAGGTTGCTGGTTTGTGCCCCGGCTGGGTCAGTTGGCATTTCTGTGTGCATTCTGTTCTGTTTGCATGTTTTCCCCATGTTTGCGTGAGTTTCTTACAGGTGCTCCAGTTTCCCCCACAGGTCCAAAGGCATGCGTTATAGGTGAATTGGGTAAGCTAAATTGTCCATAGTGCATGTGTATGACCTGGTCTTCCAGGGTGGGAGTGTAGCGTTGGACTAACAACCCACCTTGTAAAAATTAAAGGTAACACTTTATTTTGATGGTCCATTTGAGTATTATTAGACTGTCTGTTTAATATCTGTTGATACTGACATTCAACAGACATTTAACTGACTATAAGAAACTTTGCAAGCACATGTTAACTTACACTAATCCTAACCCCAACCTAACAGTCTACTTATAATCTAATGAGAATTAGTTGACCCGTATGGAATGTAACTTAAATTCAACAAACAGACCATCGAAATAAAGTGTGACCAAATTAGATGTCACGAAACACCAACATAGTGTGGCTAAAGATCAACTTCGATATAAACGGCTCTGGGAGTGAGTGAGTGAATAATTAAGTAAGTAAGTAGAAGTATTACAGATAATTAATAGAACAATTTTAGATAAAGACATAACATCAAAAGCATTATAGCCATACTACTTGTTTTAATTGTTTAAAACTAAGAAAGACTAGTATTGTTATTATGTTCTTGATTCATTTTTAACATCTAAAATCAGGGACATATTACTACATAGTCCTTTAGACTGTTATAATTCTTTGTTCTTTTTTTCGAATGATCCCAAGGGCTCCTCAATAGTTGGCAAAGAAATATAAACTCTCTTAGATCAAGTTCACTTTGTGTCTCTTGAGAGTCTCTTTGTGCCTCTTCTGAATACGTTCGTGTATTTGATGCGTAACATTTTTAAATCAGGATTTTATACATGTGTTTGTGTAAACGAAAAGTCACACTTCATAATAAGGTTTCATTAGTTAATGTTAGTTAATGTGTTAAATTGAATTAACTAAAAACAATACTTGTAATTTATTGATCATAGTTAAACATCAGCTACTGAATTATTAAAATCCAAATGTATGATTATTAACATTTGTTAATGCACTAGGCGTTAACAAAAAACTAACAATGAACATCTTTATTTCAATAACTTTAACAAAGATGAATTAATACAATACCTGACCAAAGTCTTGCCATCGATCCCAGTTGTAAGAGCAACTAATGATAACTTGACTTAGTTGATCATTTGGAAAAGTGGCAGAAGGCAGATTTTTCTCATGAATCATCTGTTGAACTGCATCCCAATCATCACAAATACTGCGGAAGACCTATTGGAACCCGCATGGACCCAAGATTCTCACTAAAATCAGTCAAGTTTGGTGAAGAAAAAAACATGGTTTGGGGTTATATTCAGTCAAGGATGCTCCAGGATTGGCCAGCCCAGTTACCAGAAATGAACATTATTGAGCATGGGGTAAGATGAAGGAGGAGGCATTGGTGATAAATCCAAAGAATCTTGATGACCTCTGGGAGTCCTGCAAGAACGCGCCTTTGCCATTCCAGATGACTTTATTAATAAGTTATTTGAGTCATTTCATAGACAAATAGATGCAGTCTTCCAAGCTCAGAGGAGTCATTCACAATATTAATTCTTTTTCCACTGCACCATGACTTTATATTATATACTGTACTGTATTTCTGTTAATTGACAAGACTTTTTGTCTAAGCAAAGTCAGATCTTACTGTCCTAATTAAATAATTAAAAATCAAGGCATGATCGTATTTTATTTTGGTAAAATAAGCGTAATTTAGAGGTCTTTGCCTTTCATATAAGCCACTTCTGATACCAAATGATCATCTAGAAGTCAAGTTATTATTTGTTATTCCTAAAACTTGGATAGGCAACAAGACTTTTGTCAGGCAGTGTACTGTAATTAATATGTTTCATTGTTTGTTCATGCTAGTAAATATATTAACTAACATTATCTACTGCAACCTTATTATAAAGTGTTACCAAGGGAAAAATACAGATTTTAGTTGTTGTGAACTGCTATTTTAATAGGTTCAGCTATGTAAACAAAACAAAAGCTGCATTTCTACTAATTACGAGATCATAAATTATAAAATAAGGTAAAAATTTTAATAAGAACTTGGCCAAATGGCCACCAGCTGTTTAAAAAAGATGGTATGATTATAAAACACACACACATACAAAAACAACAGAAATTATTGTGTATTTTACATTAAATGTGATAATTTTGTACTTCCAAATGTGCATTGTGCACTATACAATAGAATCACCTTAATGGCTTTAAAACTACATAATTATAATTTCCATCTACATTTTTACAGAAATTATTTAATAGAAAATCCTTTAAGATAGCACGTTATCAAAACCGAGATGAGAATATCTTACATAGTTCCTAAATACCATAAAAGGAAACATGGGCACTTTCACGTCTCCAAACAGCCTCTCCGGCACATGTTCAGTCACCCAGGGCACCTTCATCAAGGAGACTCTCACAGACATGGAGATGAGTGACAGCAGACAGTCAGTGCACGCAGCAGCAGACTGTAGTGTCAAAAGCACCTGTCAAAAAATCACTCATCTGCCATTATCAAACAAACACCTCGCCCAGTTGTATCACTAGCAAAGTGCCAAAGATGCCCAGGGTTTGCCTCAGTCTCCGAGCTCTTCCTGACAGTCTCCGAACCAGGGCCTGCTCGTATTTACATAGCAAAAGGTCACAAATAGCCTCCAGGCCCTCGGTTAATTAGAGACTGCTTTAAAAAAAAAAAAAAGAACAGAGAGAGAGAATGAGAAAGACAAAAAAGAGAAAAGAAGCAGTTATATAAGACATTTCATCTGCAGCTGATAAAGAAGCATGGCTTTCTTTGGAGGGAGAACGTGTCATGTTCTTCTGAGGGGGTGGTAAGGCGCCGAACAGAATGGCAGGGTTTGGGCGAGTGTGTGACGTTAGCACAAGGCCAAGTCAGGCTGTGAAACATCCCCAGATTTTACAGATTTTTCCGTTGTTTTTTGGGGGGGTGGGGGGTTCATTTCGCAGCGTCTGTTCAACAGCGCCTTCTGCATCTCTGAAGTGTCTTCCGATGCGCTCTTCGGAAGACGTTGACCACGCAATGATATTCAGATGACCGGGCTCGTATGATCCCGCTTAGCCAGATAAGCGAATCAACCTTTATAATTCAATGTGACAAGCTGACAAGAAAAATGAGTGTAAAATTTTATACTTATATGAATTTTTGTGTCAGTTCGCCTTCTGTGCACTTGTTTTTCTCTGAGTCCATAGCCGAGGGCTTCTTTGTGCCTGGTTCGACCGCACTTTGTTTCCAGGCCTTCAAACAGATCGCCCTTCGCCCTAGTGAATTTGCTGATTAATTTCGGATGCTCCCCTTAATTAGCACCCCAAAGGAAGAGTGCGTTTCCTCGCCTGTGTTCTGTAGATGGAAAAAAAAAAGTAAGTCTGAGGAAGAATGACCCTGAGGAGACAGACGTGCTGATGTCCGAAATGACATTACAGGAGCCACCTCTCGCCTTCGCTCTCTCCGAGGACGTGTAGACCTGGATCTAGGCAATGCCCGAGGAACTCCTAGGCCTTTTAATCAGTGGCTGGAAACAAGCCTCCTATTAGTCTAATTTCATTCTCATTCCCGCTGACAAAGACCAAGCCACACAAGATGCCACCCGACGCCTGAAACATGCTGCGCTTGTGCCAGAGCTAGTGCCGCTGGGCAGTAATTGGTGGCACTTTAACTTCCAGGGAAATTGGCAGATGACGGATGGGGGTGAAGTAAAAATGTGATTCGTTTTTGAAATCAGATAGAATTTTGCTAATTGGGTTTGTAAAGCCACCATCACTTCCTCTGACAGCCAACTCAACTGCACACTGAGCTCCAGGCGAGGTCTTCAGCATCATGCCAACTTTGAAGACAGTGACATTGTACGGACAAAAAGACAGAGACGGAACAAAATCAGACAAAAGACCTGACCGACCATCCGTTGCACCTAGGGGACTATTAAGCTCACTAAGAACTAAGACTGTCATAGTAGACTATGCTCAGTTGCCTTGCTTACATTGACTTCAGAGATACAGAAGTTGTCTTTAAGTTAATGAAACTTTAACATCAATTATATACCATTTTAAATTAATAGTTACTTGTCGGGACACTTCATAAATCAAAGGCCTAATTAGAATGATTTACCTATGTAACTTCCAAGAAACCCAATGCCTAAAACATTCATTCAGTAGGACGCACTAAATGGGCAACCTGTTTAAGTCCCGCAATCCCAAAACGAGCTTGCTGCACATGCTTCCACCATAACATTGTGATTCGGATTAGTTTAAATGGGAGCCAAGAAAAGTATGCAGAGAAGCAGCTGTAAAAATGACAGTTTACATAACTCCAGGCCTCTACTGGGGGCCATTGAAAGCTTTGGGCAATTATCAACACATACGATCCGCCAGCTTCCTGTAAAACAGACATGCCTGTTTGGGCCGCTGCTTGAAGTACAATCAACCCCTTTGTGGTACAGAGAGGAAAGTAAGAGAAATCCTGTTACAAAAGGACATGAAGTGCCGGTGTAATTGGGATATTTGGGAGCGTCCTGTTTCAGGGCAACGGCAAGTACTCCTGAAATGAAGCCGGTAAGAGTAGAGGGGGAGCTCGCCTGGGTTGCTCGCCCTGGTCCTGCTCCCCCCCTCCCGAGCAACCCATCACCTTGTCGTCACAGTGACACGGCGGGACCATCCGTGACGGGGCTGCAGTGATAGCGGTCTGATCGAGAGGTATAAGTAACAAATGAGATCAATTAAAGACTCAGAGAGGGGCACCTGCCTAGAGCTCCGGTTGCACTAAAACGATCCCACCATCTTTGTTTCCTCCAGCAGGATTCCATTTGCAATCTCATCACTTCCACGGCTAACAATGCAGGTGATTGTTCCCTAATGGAGAGGGAGCTCCAGAAGGATAGCCTCTTCTCCAGACCTGAGGGTATCGCTAGCATCGGGGCCCCAGGCCAGGGATGAGGGGCAAGCTCAGCTACACTCATCCAAACTACTTCAACCCTTTCTGTGGCCCCGCTCAACTCCGCAGGATCTCAACAAGCTTAATTTGTAACAAATTTGTAACTTCAACTCTCCTTAATTGAGTCAAAGAGGCCCAAACAAGAGACTGATTGAGGTGGATAATGGTGCCACAGGGGAAGAAAAAGAAACGACCAAAAGTACTGACCTGTACCTCTCTTACTGACAACACTCCTTTAAACTGCGGATACAGAGCGCAAATCTTGACTTTACTTTTAGCTGTACCTTCTTCTTTAAGCAGTATGGACGTTGGCGGCAATACCCTAATGATTGAGTGTGTCAATGTATAGCACTTAAGTGCTCACTGCGAGTTTGATTCCCAGCTTGAGGTCCTTTGCTGATCCTTCCACACTGTGCTCCAAAGACATTCTCTACTGCCCGATATGTTAAAGGTGAAAAAATAATAATAATTCTAAAAAAAACATTGTGGTCATACGTTGTTAAGTCAAAGTGTGTGAAATCAAAATTATCAATGTTTATTTTGCGAGCACACATTGTTATACTTTAGATGAACATTTAATATGTGCAAGTAATAATCTTCAATCAAATCTTCAATCAAAGTCATTTGAGGCGGTGGTACTTCTTTGTTGATGTCAGTTTGACAGTTTTAGCCACAATATTCTTAAGCATGCCCCTTTTACCGTTAGTTTGCTATGAGCAAATGATCCTCGAAAATAAAGCCCCGTCCCTATTCAGTATTTTGTTTCAATTAAAAGTCTCAAGAACTTCAGGTTCAGACTGACTTTAATAAAGACCTGAAAAGATTCGTTTAGATGTTACAGGTGTCTCTTGAGCTAAAATCACCATTACAACCCCAACGTTCAGAAGGTCACGTCTGTCACGTAACACCAAGTCCAATGTAGGGTCAAGGCAGGCGGCGTTGTTGTTCAACTCTACAATTACACTTCCAGTAATGTCAGACACAGAAACACAATGCGCAGGGCCCCTGGCTGCAAAATCACTGAAGTTGAATACACAATTATGAGGGATCACAGTAACTGCGACAGCCTCCACCGCATCTGAGTGCATCTGTCTGAACCACCGGGTGATTGTGATGGCCTGTCTGTTCTTCTCCTCAATTCATCCAGTGCCGTCTGACTGCTCTGTTTACCATAACCTTGCAATCAGCCCACCTGACAGTGTACCATTACCCATGGTAACAAGCCTGGCGTAATTTCAGGCACAGAGTAGGCCACGGAGGAGACCGGGGCTGATGGTGTATTGATGGTGCGCGGCTCTGTTATCTTTCCCCTTAATTTGTTTTCAAGAACTGTGATTTACATTTCAGTTGGATTAAACCTTTTAATGTATCGCCAGCGTGAAGAGGGCCTCTCTGAACATCGCCTCTCCCCCTCCATCTTCCGTCCAGATTTCAAACGGCACATTTTCAGCCCTCAAGTGGAGAGGATTACAATTACAATTAAAAATCAAAAGCCCGAGTGTCCACCTAACGACTGCCCATCACCCTTTGTGCTGCTCTAAACAGCGCGCGGCGGGAGAAGAGAGGCGGGCAGATGTACCTCCGCACTGGAGCATCAGTAGGTATTTCTGACACAGTTCATCTTGTTATTACGCAATGAGTGTTATTTTAGATGAAAGTAGGGACGGCCAATGACATGCAAATGTAAGTCATTTGGCAGCAGGTAAAAGAACATCCAGGCAGGCCTTTTAAAACAATGGTGCACAGTTTAATACAGAGTTCAATTATCTGCCTTGATGTTCTTTTGCGCTCTGTAGATCCAGCCTGTCATCACTGTTAAGAGATAAATTCTGTATGTTTATGCAGGTCTTTAGTGGTTGCTTGTGATTTTCGAATATATATATATCTTTTATAATACTGAAATAAATGTCGAGACTAAACTGATGGTTGCTTAATGTCAACCATTTTACATAATGATAAAAATAGCAGAGGCGTCCGACTGCTTTCTATGCTCGTGTGAACAAAAAATGTGTTCGCTGAAAATCAGATGTACACCAGTTGATTTAAGAACTGTCTAAATAACCTGGTGTCAAACTGAGTATTTGAAGGGAACATGTACAATATGACGTGCAATCTATAAGAGAAAGAAAGAAAGAAAGAAAGAAAGAAAGAAAGAAAGAAAGAAAGAAAGAAAGAAAGAAAGAAAGAAAGAAA
>CAIGQQ010039888.1:3785455-3802564 GCA_903798035.1 Danio albolineatus
AAAGAAAGAAAGAAAGAAAGAAAGAAAGAAAGAAAGAAAGAAAGAAATTCTAAATATCCTGTTTTCTATTTAATTTTATTAATACGCACTAGTATATTATCCAGTATGACAATAATATAGGGGAACTGAATTTGAAGTTTATCTAAATCCACTCTCCTGCGGTAATATAATACAAGCAATATGCTGTGATAACCCATAATGTAAATTATGATATTTAGGCAAATCTTATCTCTTGGTTATTCATTATCATTTTGCATTTTTACTATGATTTTTGAAAAACAAAATGCCAATGGAAGAGAAACGGGCAACATCATTTGCACATTATATTATTCAAATCAATTCATTTTCTCTAAGGCAAATGATATCAATGTATTTTGCTTCTGTGACACTTATTGTTAATTTCTGCAATCATTTATGCTTAGATGTTGATACTTAATTCTGCATTATTAAGCATATTGCTGTTTTTCTTTTATATCAGTGATGATGATTTTCGAATTTACAATGCATAATCACACACTGAGTGCATTATTAACTGCTGCCTAAAATTAGGTTGGCATATTAATGTGTTTCTGGAATTATTTTTTACCATAAGTCATCAAAATATCTTATAGTGATTAATTAGAGTCACTATGAAGTATACTGAATGTGTCTCAAAAAATATGATAGGAACGTAACCTCTTTGCATTTTATTCACGTAAAAGGAAATCATAATACACAATACGCAAAGAACTCAAAAATATTAACATGATGCATATTGTCCAAATATTTTAATATATTTGCACATATATCATTTAACCAAAAAATTATTCAATCAGTGTTAAATTACAGACATATAAAATCATTATTTTGGTTATAATTTTATAATAAACTTAAGGCTGTAAAATTTACTCATCAATTTGAATTGTTTCATGTGTTAGAAACCATAACCATGTGCAACAACAACACACACAAAACTTAAGCTACAGCCATTTAATAAATGTCTATAATTTCTGGTATGTTAGATATCCCCTTTTTTTTGGAAGGTGAAGATGATGCATTTGTTTTCAATTCACCAGGGGGCGCAGTCTTTAATTTACAGACCTCGTCATACCTAATGGAGTATTGCTCTGATCTTCGGTTTATAAATCACTTTGTACAACCCCTTGTATGATTAGTACGTTTAATTTAATAATATGTTTTTAAAGTGTAGCAAGTATTTGTTGAGATAGATAGTTCTAGCTTCTTCTTCAACAGATATTTGACACAAACTGACAAGAAATCAGAAAAGTGTACGAATTTCCAGAAGGTAAACACTAGTTTAGCGTTGTCAAATACTCTAGCGACATCTAGTGGACATATTTGTCACTGTTCACTTTTTATTCGAACCCAAACTAATACTAAACAAGTGTATCCATATACTGATAATGCATGTATAGCCTAAAGTTAGAAATTATTTCGGATTTCATTTTACCTTATTTGGGAAAACGTCCCAAACAGATTATTTTGTATGGCTACATAAACAAATCAATAATCTCTAGGGGCATTTGATATGTGTTTGTCTTTAGCTCTATCGTTTCGTTTTTATTTTATTTTAAAAGCTGGCGAAAATATTAACTGCAAACGATTTAATGTAACAAAGCACCGCTTGGCGAAGGCGTTGCGGGCACTTCTGCGTGGTTTGTTTTTTTTATTCATCTAGCTTTTGTCGCGTGTGGTACTAGATGAGGTTCAAAGACAAGTAACAACATTGTTTCGTTTGGAGATGCGGAGCTTTTGATGTGCTCCACTTGTGCAGCACCTGTAGCTTTGATAGTGAAGCTCTTGGACCACACTGAAGAGACCACACCGGCGCATAGGGGTGTTTTGTTATGGTTTTGTAATACTCGCCATTTTAAGCTCAAATTCTTCTCTCTTCATCCACGCATGGAGACCTTCTCTGACCGCAGCAGACGCCACACAATACGGTTTTGTTTATCTGTTATAGTGCAGTTGATGGAGAATTGGTAGCCTGGCGATTATATCCTGCTGAGAAACTAGCTCAAAGGGAAATGGTTCATGTAGCCTATCAAATTAGTGTTTTGATTTAATCTTTTCAATATGTCGTTCACATGTTAATATACCAATGAAAGATTTTTAATCTTGATAAAGATCTTGATCTATCTATCTTGTTGCATCTGCCATAAAGAAATGTCTTATATATTTACTGTATAGCTCTATTTCTAGATACATTTATTCACTTGTTATTTTTTTATATAAATGTAGTTTATAGCACTATAAAAATATGTGGAACATTCGACCAGACTTACTTTTATGTGTTCTAAAATTTTTCTTTACCAAATATTTACTTTTCAGACAATTACTGAGCAGTGTTCTATATTAACTTTGATTAAAAAAAAACTGGCAGATAGGCTACCTCAGAATTCTCATCGGATTGGTTGTGAAAAGAAAGATATGAAAGCATAAATTTAATCCACATAAAGAATTTAGTGACACTAAAAATATCTTTTTGCTCTTGTTTAATGGGTGTTTTACAATTATTTAAAATACATGTCAAAATACATTATGGTATCTTAATCTCTTATCAAAAAACTTTTGATGTTGGACCACAAAAAAATGACTTTTGTTGACATCTGTAGTAATTTGTAACAACGTACTATATAATAAATAATAAATTAGCCTATTAAAAATAAAAAGTATTCAAAAAAGTAAACCTCAAGAAAACAAGCAAATTTGTCAAAGCAGAGAACAAGTTCCCATAACCCAACTTAAAAACTTAACTAAATGCAAAACCCCACTGAATGACAAAATATAGGAAGCTGTTAAATGTTTTTATACTGTTTGATCTGAAGACAACCGTAATGCTTTTATGAATAGATGTAATTTTTTAATAAATATTTTACATTTCGGAACATTTCTCTAATGGTCCACAATTGATGGTCTCATATCTAAAGAAAAAGCAACCATTAAGAGTGCCACAGAGTTGTTTAAACATGGCATTTTCTCCTAAAATTTATGGTACGCTTAATGTAAACACTTAAAACAGGCAGTTAATGCTTGTCTTTCAACACTTCTGGCCAAGGTTCAGACTTTGAACAAGGTGCAATTTAAAGATCCTTCAGATCCCACGTTGAAAGACAAAAGATTTGCTGATGTCTCTTTTTGGGACTCTTGAAAGCAATGGACAGCAACCATCTGAAAGACAAGACCCAGCCAGACAGAGATGAACACAGGATATGCATTCTTTGGTTGTGTGACCTAGTATCAGCGTATATTACCAGTGACGCAAAATCAAAGCAGAGTTCTGCCATTGTTCTTAATGTCACTTCTCTCTAATTCACCCTGTCCTTTCTGCTTCTCCAGCTTTTGTGCTGAAAATCAAACACAGAAGCTCTGCCCAGGGAAAGAATGATCTGGAATGGAGTGCAAATCAATGGTTCGTCAGGACATTCAGAAAAAGATGGAAGCTCCTGTCAGCGGTGCACAACAGCATACCTCTGAGAAACTTGTATGTGGCCTGATGTTGGCTAGCCTGCACTTAAGTGAGTTTTTTGTTGGATGGTCAGTTAAAGCTGCAATTAATGCAAAAGTAAATATTTTAAGTTGTCCTTGAATATGATTGAACTTTTAGAACTTAAAATTTTTGTTTAAAGTTGCAGATTAGTTATGAACTGCATCTGCAAAATTACGACGCTTAAAGTTCAATGCAAAGAGAGATATATTATTTTACACAATTTGTCCTTGAAAATGGCTGCTTGAATACAAGAAGCTTCTTCTTGGGTTTGTGACATCACCAAAACTAAAAAAACTACATAAAACCTGTCCCTATTGACCTTATTCCGCCCGCCCACTTTTAATACTTCGCTCTTCCGCATTTTGTCATCTAACTTCCAGTACACTGACACAGTACATCAGATGACTGTTTCGAAAAGTCATTACATAGTATATATAGTTAGCTGTCATTTTGGAAAAATGGTATATAATGCTAGTTCAGTAAATGTTTTGAGCTGGGAGTACGGTGAAACCTCCCTGCAATGATTAGATGGTCTCATATTGCCCCATCTATCGTTACCGTTAATGTGGGTAGACGATATGAGCCAGAGGTAATATTACGGGGATATTTTAATTACTTTGTCCTGTCACATGGAGTAAATGGAGTGTTTATAGAGACGTACGTATAAAAGTACAGAGGCCTACCAATATTTACATAGTGAGAAAGTTGGTCGTGTTCTATTAAACAGTGAGGGTGATTTTGTCTTTTTAAAAGCAAATGTGCAACCCAGCCAGTCGAGCAGTCCATGTCACTCAGCGTGGGTGCTACTTAGTGAGCAGGGATCAGTGGAGACTATAGGATGTTCTTGCATTGCTGGTTTAGGAAGGTCCTGTAGCCACGCAGTCTTTATATTATGAAGTAAATATAAGGCAAGTAAATAAATAAATAAATAGTAATATCTTGTAAGGTTTGTGTTAACATAAGTAATAAATGTAAACAGTATGCTAACGTATTTGTGTAATAATACACAGCTGCTGACTCGGTTACCATCAGCAGACTAAGTATCGGGTCAAATTTCTTCATTTGTGAGGTATTGACCTTATTATTTAATGCAGAAGTGCGCCCGTTTTTTACGATTGTTTTAGAACTTCTGATTTAGTCGCCTATGGGAGACTGGAATAATAAACGGCAGAAAACGGTCAAACTACTTGCTCTACAAACAAGTGTTTGCATGACTACACGGATAACATTGAATAATTTAATAAGAAAACATCAGTTTGCAACATTAAGCAGCAAAATGAGCTGTTTTTAATGTATAAAAATGAATGGAAGTGAATGAGACTGGAAGTCTCGAGACAAAAAGACTCAAATGGCTGCGCTCGCTCATACGTGGAGAATAAGGTCCATAGGGATGATGTTTTTATTGACATGCACTAGGCCAGCGGTCCTCAACTACCAGGTCCATGGATCAATTGGTACCGAGCAGCACATGAAATCATTATTATTTCCGTTTTATCTATTATCTGAGGCTGAACAATCTTTTAGTTTGAAAAATGATCATATTCTCTTGCTTGCATCTTGGTCACTTCAGCGCCCAAATTTAACCCACAAGCTGCAAAATGAGTAAGAAACAGACAGCTTTGAAAAATGTCTTTGCTAAGGGGAAAAGGCCCAGTGAAGGACCAAGGAATAGAGCCACAACCCATTTGTCAACAAATCAGGTGAATCCACCACATCTGTGAAAGAAGATCAACTGCTGGAGATCGCAAAAGGCAGCGGCTTTTTTGTGGCCATTCGCATATTGCTTTTCTAGAGTTCACGGAAGTTTGGCATTTCCAATGGAGGTGTGATTTCCAATAGAAGTTTGCGGCTTGCCCGCGTATGCCATGTGACCCAGTTGAATGAAGGCTGCGAGCACACCGTGAGTCAAGTGACAAGAACTGTCCAATCAGCTTCATACTTTGTATGGAATATACACGTTTCGGTAGACTACTTATCTCAGACAAACACAGAAACTGTCAAACGTTGACCGGTCCACGGTGATAAAAAGGTTGGGCACCACTGCACTAGGCCATTAGAGATCAGAACACAGTGGGCCAGTAGAATAACCAGAGCCCACCTTTCTGAGAAAGGGGTACATAAAACTATAAGAAGTCTTTTTACATGAACTCATTGTAGAGTAAACGCACAAAAAAGCATGAAAATAATTAGTTTAAAAAAAATAATTATAATTCATTCATGCATTAATTTTCTTTTCGGCTTAGTCCCTTTATTAATCAGGGGTCGCCACAGCGGAATGAACCACCAACTTATCCAGCATATGTTTTACGCAGCGGATGCCCTTCCAGCTGCAACCCATCTCTGGGAAAATCCATATACACTCATTCATACTCATACAATACGGACAATTTAGCCTACCCAATTCACCTATACCACATGTCTATGATGCACTCTATAAATACAAACACTGTAAAGAAAATGCCAAATTCACAGTAAAACTAGTGGTTGTGGTTTCCAGAAATTCACAGTGAAACTTACAGTGGTATACAACAGTGTTTTGAAGTATTCAAATCTACACGCCATACATTTGTTTCGCAGACAATAAAACAGCCAAAATCATGTAGCGATGAGAGCCAATGCTCATCACAAACAACTTATCTAGGCAGAGAAACATACTAATACTGTTTGTAGAAGGCACTCAGAGTCATTCACACAACTACTAAACACCACCATGGTAACACACATAAGAATAAAGTAATGCAGTAAACCTTGTTTATCAAAATTAGATGTAACAATGCAAAAATCTTGCTGCCTTAAATGCTTCGGTTGAATTAAAATAACTTTCATGTCAACTTTCATTAATCAAACTGACTAAATATATTGTAGTAATGTAGTAATGTCGAGAGAAAAACATAAAAATTTAAGTGTCGTGTGGAGAATTCTGGGAAAGTCACCGTACTGTATATACAGTATTAAGGAAACTTACTGTTATCCAGGTTACAGAATTTTACTGCAGCATTTTTAGTGTGTTACTGTTGAAATCACAGACATTTTACACATATCTTATTGCTTACACCCTTAAATAATGTTGGTAATGATTTTGGAATGGCATGGAGTGAACAATGTTTTTGCCTTTGAGTAAATCAAAGTTCAAAGTAGGTTAGGTTTTTACAGTTGATGAGTAAGCTACTGTACAGAAATAAGGGCATGATTCTCATTTGAAACAGAACTAAATTCTGATTAACATGTTATTTGGGAAAATGAGCAATCATACTGACATGTTTTGAGTATTTCAGAAGAGAAATCAAAGTGAATGTTGTGCACTTTTTAGAACTTCAGATAAAGCTGATGATGCAGGTTTTCCTCTCCACCCACTAGTTTAAAAAGCTAAAAGAAACAAGCAATTCAGCAACATATGAGACACTTGGAGAATCACACGTCCAAAGAAGACCCACAGGTTAAATAAATACACTAATTCATTCATTTTCTTTTCGGCTTAGTCCCTTTATTAATCTGGGGTTGCCACAGTGGAATGAACCACCAACTTATACAGCATTTGTTTTATGCAGCAGATGCCCTTCCAGCTGCAACATATCACTGGGAAACATCCGAACACACTCATTCACACACAGACGCTATGGACAATTTAGCTTACTCAATTCACCTATACAACATGTCTTTGGACTTGTGGGGGAAACTGGAGCACCCGTAGGAAACCCACGCAAACACGAGGAGAACATGCAAACTCCACACAGAAATGCAGACTGGTCCGGCCAGGGGCCGAATGTGCAGCGTTCTTGCTGTGAGGCAACAGTGCTAACCACTGGGCTGCCGTGCCACCCTGTCAGAGAAGGGGTGGAGTAGGGGAAGGGGGATTCATCAAGACAAAGATAACTAGAGTGAAAAGCTATGGTTATTTATGATTGGTGCGAAATACTGAGCTGATTCGGTGCCAGCTGTGTTCAACCATAAGCACGTGATCCTCTCGGAATTAGTTTATAAATAAACCACACTTCTTGTATAGAATTATTTATTCATTGTAACATCACATTAAAGCTAAACTGTGATTTAATTTATTAAGAGCGTCAAATTTGAGTGATAAGCATTATGGGGGCCAGAAAATGCTAACTTTTGAAAATGAGTAAAGTCACCTTTGTTTCTGAAGAGCTTTATTAAATACAGACTTTGGCTATGACTACACTAATCTGGATAAATTTGAAAACATTTTGTCTCCATGTCCACACTAATGTATTTAATCTTTCCATCATCCACATTATAATGACTGAAAATGATTTTGTTCATGTATTGCGCATGTGCACAGAAGCAAAACTTTTTTATCTGCATCATATCCACTTGCCATTTATTTACTTTTCATCTCTTTAAAATGTCTGTAACGCAACGGTGGTCTGCTTCCATTACTGAACAAAAGCCCCCATTAAACATTCCATATCCTTTGAAGAGAGGCAATATGACCTGGCCTGGCATTCAAAGAGAATTGTTTTTAATACTTTTCACAGGTCCTTGTAAACATCTTGCCAAAATTGTTGTCTGTTCACAAAGCAACTGAAACCTTTTTTGTAAAAAAAAAAAAAAAAGAAAAAAATTCCAGTTCATTGATTAGATGTGTGAGTGTGCAAAAATATCAAAAAATATCACAGCAAAAACCAATATCACACCTGTGGACTTTTTTCTGCAGGCAGAAAATGTGCATTCTATAAGCTGCTTTGCTAATAAAATTGACAAATAAAAGTAGTTTAAACAATCAATAAGTTTTAATAATTTTTAAACATTTTTCATTGAATTAATTTGGCAAAATATTGAGTTACAACATATGTAATCGTTCACAATGAGTTCCTCGTACAATGTGGATCTTTAGTTTTGTTTGTAATGCAGTTTTTCCGCAAAAAAAATAAATAAATAAATATTGCTTGATCGAAAGGCTCAGTATAAACTGGCAATGCAAATTCATTGGGCAAAGTTGAGCTAGATGCTTCACCACTGAAAGAACATGAGACAAAACCATTCAATGGTATTATAGCAGCTGTGACAGTGCCACAAGAGTTCAAAAAGTTGTTATTCCTAAAGCTTGACTTTGACTTTTTGCACGTGCCTGTAGACAATGTGTGTATGTTGGTGTTATGCTATGTGATATTGTAAGAGGGAAGGTGTTTGGTGTAATTAGGGCAATATCAGCGATATCGCCTTACTCTCTTCTCTCTGCGATGATGAGCTGTACTGCCGGGTCTGTTGTTGCCTAATTCCTGCTAACAGCAGCCGGTGTAATCACACACCCCAATTAGCCACCCCTGCGCCCCACTTCCTCTGCACGCCTCTCCTCACCACGCTGCGTAATGAGCTTTCATCTGTCGCTGCAGTCCTTACAGGAGAACAGCAGAAAAGAGCACCTCAGTCACAGTACAATCCGTTATTCGCGAGTTTACAGACTTGTGTTCGCTTGGTTTGACTTTTTTGCAACTTACTGCTGCCTTATTATGTGTTGAATTATAAGGTTTTTAAATCTTAAAGTGATAGTTCACCCAAAATTAAAATTCACTCACTGTCTGGGAGTGCTTCCAAACCTTTATGAGTTTCTTTCTTCTGTTGAATACTAAAGAAGATATTTTGAAGAAAGCTGAAAATCTGTAACCTGCATTGACTTCCATAGCAGAAGAAAACAAATACTATTTCAAGAATTCACACTTAGATATGCTTAACGTTTATAGCAGGTTTGGCATGCTGTCCCGGGAGAGAACCCTGAGCTCGGAGATACTTGAGCCTAAGGCTCCCGCCCGGTTAATAACCATATAAGGGGATACGAGATCAGGTAGATCTCAAGAGCTCCACCTTAGAAAAGGGAGGAAAAGGAGGAGATGGGGTGAAAGGGGGGATTCTTCCAAAACGAAGATAGAGCAGTAGGGAGAAAACGATCACTTGGATCACTCTGATTGGATTATTACTGATTACAGATGAGCAACCAGTCGTGCTTAATCATATCACATGCTCCTCTCAAAATTAGTTTATAAAACTTCACTTATGTTAATGGTTATAGGTTTCCAGCTTTCTTTAAAATATCTTCCTTCATGTCAAATGGGTTTTTAACAAGTAAAAGGGAAGTAAATTATTAAAAATTCAGTTTTGGGTGTACTGTCAGTTTAAATTCAGGGTTCATACGGTCATGGAAAACCTGGAAATCATGGAATTTTGATATGGCATTTTCCAGGCCTGGAAAAGTTTTGGAAAAACAGAAAAACCCACAACGTTTCAGAAAAGACATGGAAAACAGATATCTGTAAACTTGAATATAGGTTATTTACTTATTTTCTGTCCTTGGCCAAGCACATAATTTCACATTATTAGTGCAGTTTAAGCATTATCTAAATCAATTTTACATAAATATAAATTGAACCTAAATAGATTGTTGCATGTTTTATAATGATACTTGTTTATAATGAACTTGTATTGTTTTTCGTTTATCACGCATATGTAGACATTACATGAAACATATAGATCATGAAAATTTACTGGAAAGTCTTGGAAAAATCATGGAAAAGTCATGCAATTTTAGTAGTACAAATGTGTATGAACCCTGTAAATTTACAAGCTTGTTTTTATAAAAAGCTACAATTACCATGTAGATTAACAGTCAAGGCATTTACAGTACATGGACTACAAACTTTAACATTAACATGATTAAGACAAAACTCTGGTTAGAAATTTTTGATTATCATAATCCAGCTAAAGTCATACTTGAAGTAATCACAAATCGAATTAAGATGTGGAGTATTCCTATTTTAGATACATTGCGGTGTGTACATGTACACACCCTAATCACGCTGCTGTTACTGTTGTTTTTCTCCACAATTTGGCGACCGAAGAAACACGTGGCAGAGAAAAGAGCATTGCTCTTAAATCTGTCATAAAATTAAAAATGAAACTCCTAAAATTGTACCATATCGACAAGACAAATTGTATTTTGAATGGAAGAAGTTCTGGATGGAAATTTGCTTAGCATTGTGTGGGGCGCAATGATGTGTGCTGTCAAATAATCTTTTTAGTAACATGAAAGGTATTTTCTAAAAACAACTTACATAAAAACACTTTAATCATACTGTCTCACTTAAAAATAAGATTACATTATTGGTGTCCATGTAAACATACACATGTTAAATATTCCAATTTCATTATCGAATTATTGTTTTTGATTTTTTTTTTTTTTTTTTTGCTTTTCTACAAATATTAGCAAACTAATTATATTGTGAAGTGTCTGATATTTCGATTCACAAATATGTGTTCTGAATATGTATTCCGTCATTTTAACAGCTTAATAATGAGCACCAGCATATCTGATCTATAACAGAGGATGACGCCACCATGTTAATCTGCACTTCACTGGAGAGATTGGAGTTGCTTGATTTACAACAAGTTAATTCATCAACTTTTCCTGAATACATGAAAGTAAATGGCTGTTTAACTGGGAGAAGATTAGAGTAAACATTCTAACCTAAACAATGTGTATCTAATGTGAATAAAGCACATCATCAATTATATTTAAAAGTATTGCCATCTACATAGACATCAGTGTGTATTTTATAAACCATACATGTTGTGTTTTGCTAGTACATGTGTGTATTTAAATGTCTAAAACCTAAAATAAATATTTTTCTAAAACATTTTTGAATTCATATTTAGGAAAAGTGATCGCCAGTGTGATCATACGTTCCAAGACCCAACCAAGACTGATCACATCAGTGTGATTGTATGTATCAAAGCCTTAAAAATGGAAACACCTAAAAATGAGCTACTTGAATTTCTAGAGGGAACTTCAAATGGCATTGTGAATTGGTGTAATGATATGTATCATTAATAACACTTTATAACATAAAACAGCTACATAATTAACATAATTAGGGATGTCAAAAGTACTAAATTATACCAATCAGTAATGTAATTTTAAAAATGTCCCGCTAACATCTAAGCACTCTTAAACAGGCTCTAAAAACACTGCTGATTGGTCACTGTGTCCACATGCTCAACAGATATGACTGTGATTGTTGCTGTGAGAGCTGTGAGTTCATACACAGATATACAGACATGAGAACATTTGAAAGCTGCAGACATCTATTAGCAGATATATGAGCAATCAACTGATACATTGTCTGATAGACGCATATTTCAAACACTCTTGTATACATGCATCTTTGTATGAGCTTGGTGAACAGCATGAAGGAACGTTCATTGTAGCCAACCATGGTCATATTAGTTCAACGTATGAACAAAATAGTCAACCAGTTATGTTCAAGCACACAGCAGTGCTCAATTTTTTTTTACATTGGGTCCTGAAGTTGGTACTTTGGCATTCCTAAAAAAGCAACTTGTGTAAACACCTTAATCACAATCGTGCCTCATACAGAATCAGGTACATTATTAGATTACTGATGTCTATGTAAATGTACCCCGTGTGCTCGTTTTGAAGTGTAAAGCGAGTGAGTTGCGCCCTCGAGGAGGGAGAACCCCAAAGAGTGATCAATATCAGCTTGCTCATCTGTATTCCAGAACCTCCTCCCTTTTCACTGTCTGTTTGTCCTCTTATCTCAGCATGTCCTCGACAAATCAATGAGCCAGTCGTTAGTACAGAGCCTGCCTGTTCAGCACAGAGAAATGTCCCATATTAGAACAAGCTTCATGAATCTTCATGATTGTATTCTTGTGTTTTCTGGCTTATAGGTGAATGGCTGGATGGACTAACAGACAATGACTGAAGAAGACAATTATTTATATTTTGATGCATGCTGTATGCAGTGCTTTCCTTTGAGGTTTATATATAAATTTGAAAAAAGTTGCATTCTTTAAAAAAAATCTATCAAAATGATCAATTCATATGCAGTACCTAGCTTAGGATCACTAATGAAATTGTAAATTGCTTCTATTTTGGGTCTTACAAAAATGCTTCCTGAGAAATTATTAAAATCTACTATTGACATATTTAAATTAGATGTTCTATTAAATTCAAATGATAAAACCATTTATAAGTTCATGTCAATGTTTATATAAGATTTCAGTTCCTGTTTTATGTGGCGAATCGATCATATTCATTGATATTTCAGTAAAAAATACTGAAAAAAAATACTGATACTTCTGCCTAGAAACAAACAAACAACAAAAAAAACATGTGATTGGTTAACCACAGGCTGATTGTTGCTCATTCCTGATTGGCCTACAGAACTGTAAAAGCTGTGACTTCTTGTCACTCTTGTCTTTGTGTGATTTGAACAATTTGTCTGTCTAGTGCAGAGTCGTGTGTATGCGATGAAGTTTGTGACGAGATTCGATACTGTTTGCTTTGTGTTTGTTAGTTTTGATCTACTAGTTTATTTTGACCATTTGCCTGTTTGACACTGATTTAAGGAAGGACACTCCGGAACGGAATATTAGCTTGTCATTTTAAATATCGGCCATACTACATTGGGGTAGTAAGAAGTCTGATGCCAGTTTATTTGTCAAAACCAATTGAGCTGTATTTTTTGTTAGGTATTTAGGGTAATGAATTGTATTTATTTATTTTTTTTGGTTGGGTTGGTTCCACTATTAATAGGCTGGTTACACTCAAAAATTTGCATTTGCTGTTTGTTACTACTTATTTAAAACAAGTTGAGATAACATAATTTTTGAGGGTTTTTTAGGCGGGACAACTTATTTGTTTTATATTCAATCCATTTAAATTTGTAAGAACTAACAATTTAAATCAATCCCTTCATGTTGTCCCAACACAAATCGATTGTGTGGATCTCAGGATTTTTCACAGCGTACAAGTTTGAACTGGAATTTGTGTTTGTTATTTTGGCCTCGCCAGCTACTGAACTCAAACCCCAATAATTATTTTCAGATTTTCTTTGGACATGCTTTCATGTTGTGCACCTTCCCTAACCACAAACATCTTGGCTAAAACAAAAGAGCTAAATTTATGCTGACATCAAAAATCTAATAGACATAGCTGTAATTATCTTACTCTTAAAAAGTAAATCCTCTGCTTTAAATGTGACAAGTTGACTATACTTGTGCAAGCCCACTGTAACTTGAAATTAAGTTGACAATTTGTAGGATTATGCACATAGTTTGTAATAATTTTTTTAGCAACAGATTTACTAACTTTTAAAGTCAAGTAAAATCAACTAATCAGATTTCTAAAAAAAGAATTTAAAAAAAGGAGAAGAGTAATGGATGTCTACACATCTATTAAAGTCTGTCTATTAAAGTCTATTGTTGGACTATTAATGGCCCGTTTCCACTGAGTGGTACGCTACGGTACGATTCAGTACGCTTTAAGGCCGTTTTCACTGTCTAAAAGCGAACCAAACCATACCGTACCACTTTTTGGTCACCCTTTGCAAAGGGTGCCAAGGGTGACCAAAAGGCGGAGCTAGATGCACAGCTGAATGCTATTGGTTTACAGAAATACGTCACTTGCTTGCGCAACAAGCCAGAATGAAAACAAATGACCCGCCATGTTTAAATCACAGCCGAGAGACAATACACCGAAATGATACTGTATACACATATAATAACAAGCCATGGTCGACCCGAGCCACAAAGCCAAGAGAAGAGCAGATTCTCCCCTGTGCCTTGTAGTATTTTACGAGCCCGTCCGAAGAGCGAGCAGATTCCCTTCTCACTTGAGCGTCAATATTTGAAATAACAAACTTCTTGAGCTGATAATAATGTGCATTTGGTTAGCGTGCTTTTGAAACCCGATCCTTTCAGAAACAAACGCGAGACTGGCGCGTGCAAACACAAAGGAGAAGCCGGAAAAAAGGAGCAAATTATTGTTTCAGCAAACATGAAGAAAATGCTACTGTACATTTAACCATTATCATCACCTTCTGGACTATTATGAACTCGGAATGACAAATTACTTACTAACAAGAGGCTACATGTGCTGGTGAAGATTAAAGACACAGAATAGAAGTTTGCACTGACTGTGGGCTATATTTTGTGTTGTTTTTGAACTTAAATAAGGACTAAATGTCTGCTGTGTGTAGTTTTTCTGTAATTGGTAACATATTGGAGCCTGTAAGTGTTCATATGTGCTGCATTTACTGTATATATTTTATACAATCGCAGACAGTAGGCTATTTCGCATCATTGATCTGCTATTATAATCAGATCATGTTCACAGAAAGGTTAGTAATGAACATTGATATACCAGTGTTTATGTGTATAATAAAGCATCTGTTTTGTGAGAAGTGCTTCTCGTATGATTTGTGAACCACCCGTAAAGCTTTACTGTAAACTTTCTGACGTACACCACGTCCAGCAAAAGAGTACCCTTTTGCAGTGGAAATGCAAGCCTGATAAAGGTGACCCATACTGACTCGTACCGTACCGTACTGTACCACTCAGTGGAAACGGGCCATAACAGACTTTTATCAGATTTTCTCTGAGAGCCCAAATTTATCCATGTTTTAGCGAAGAATTCTATGTTTAGACATTGATTAGGCATCTTTTAAACAAAATTGCTTGCTGGGAAGCATACAGGCCATTAAAACTATATCCAGCGACAATTAAAAATCATTAGGTATCAAATTTCAACCTGTTTCCAAAACCAACAAGTCAACTATATGTATTTGTGCACTGTGCGTTGGTAAAGCATTGCCTCATAAGTTCTTTTTGACTTTCTATGACTTTCTACTGTAATATTTAAAGTACAGTAAATGGTTCTTTCAAACATTTAGTGATATAATAAAGCTGAGACTATAGCCACCCCAAACGTTGAAGACCCTCGCACATAAACATCTGAAAATCTTCAAGCGCAACAAATGGTTATATTAAAATGATATGCAAACATTAGATGCTGAGGGCTGGGTTTTGTCATTTGTGTGAAGATTGAGTGAAATGATGCAGGAATCATTTTTCTTTGATTTGTGCCATGAATATGTATTTTCTGAAAACATTATTAATGACTCCTTGTTTACATATTCACGCTCATATAAATGCCATTTCACTAATAACGTGTGGAAAAAAAGTTTGTCTGTCAAGTTTGAGACTATGCTGTCTATCAAGGGTAATGACGGTTAACGGATATGGATGAAGAAAAACCGCATTAATCTTTGAGAACGTTTGTGGCTATTTCTACAGACACTGTAGTTGTTCTAAAAGAAAAAAAAGTTGTTTGAAATAGACACCATTTTTTTTATTTATATATTTATTATTTTAATTTTGTCTTTCTCTTTGTAAAAACAACTTGCTCACTAAAACAGAGTAAAACCCAACCATTTAGTTGCATAAATGAATAAGAAAAAAAGAATGTCCTTCTATGTTGAACTTTCATTTACAATATACTGCAGCTATGATATTCTAGTGGTCACTTTTGGCCACATTTCTTTATAGTAGTGTTTCTCAACCACATCTTTTGTCACACCCAGGTCTTTCAGTCTCTACTAATGAGCTGATGATCTGAAACAAGTGTGTTTGGTTAAGGAGACATGGGTGATGTGCAGAGCTGGTGGTCATTCAGGAACGTGGTTGAGAAACACTGCTTTATATCTTCCATTACAATAAGTGTACACACTGATCTCTAAACATTTGCTCCACACAGGATCATTACAGAAGTGTGAAGCCAAACTGTCGCAATGCTATGGTAAAATTAGAATGCAAAAATGTGTATTTTGTTTTCATGGCTGTGAAAAGAAGAATAGTGTAATTTGTTTATATGCTTCATCCATTTTGATCCATGTCTATGTGTGATAGAAGTCTGCAATTGCAGCGCTGTTCATGTTTCTTTTTTGCCATCATTTATTCATCATTTCATTTAATCTTCAGAACTACACTTAATTAAGATGTCTTTAAGAGTAGAAACTACAGAGGCATTTATTTTATTTAGAATTAAATAACTTTAATTGTTCATTCTAGCATTGTTATTTTATTAAAATTTACAGGACATCCCAATGCAAAACAAAAAACAACAACAGAAACAAATGTGAAGTAAAAAAAGAGAGAGAAAAGCCTCACATGAAAGTCCACAAAAAAAAAAGACCACAATCTATAATAAAAATCAATGTACCAAAATTCTTATTGATGTAATTACTGACATGGATGAAAACAAAAGTAAAATCCTTTAAGTTAGTAATAAATAAAAATTGGTTCAGAAATAACATTTTACCAAATGTTTTATAATTTGCCTATAGAGTTGCATTTAAATCTATCTAAACACACTCCAAAAATATTGTCTGAAATTTGCATTACGGAATTAGTCTAAACACAATATGATTAACATTGTATAAAAATTGCTAGAAACACTATAGCTCTTAAAGAGTTTATACATTTTAATTCAGCCTGTATAACCTTTGTTTCTTTAACCTGATTGGCTGAATGATGTTTGTCTATATTTTCTTTTATATTTGAGTTTTATATTTCAAATCAAATTCTGCATTCCTACTTATCATCTTGGTTGCATTACTTAGCATTAATACATCTTCTATGAATGGCTATTTACACAATTACATTTGTATGTCAAACTAGTACATATTTGCACTGAATGGTTTATACCTGTTTGTAATCTAATATACCTGTGTTCATATGAGCATTGAAAGAATTTAATGCTGCTATATTTCTACTGTATGAGATATATATATATATATATATAT
>CAIGQQ010039888.1:3811009-3844350 GCA_903798035.1 Danio albolineatus
GTGATCGTCGTGATTGCGGGACGTGAGAGCCTGACCAATCCGTAACATACATATCGTTATACCCTTTTATAACAAGTAAGATGTAACAAGTTGACCAGAATGTACGGACAGATATGTTTTGTCGATCACTTTAAACAAATTTACTACAACTTCAAGACAATAAAAATTTGTATGTTGCTTTAAGTTAACAGTTTTAATCAGTTAATTAGGTTTCAACTATATTTTTTAAGCCATACAATGGTCAGCCTGTATTTTCAGAAACATACTGACCTTAAAAACAAGTTCATGCAGATCTTCGGGGGTCTTCACAATTTTACTGTCAAAATAAAATACACAATTACAATGTAAGCTTATTAAATGTAATATGCTTTCCATTTCTTTCAATAGACTGTGACATTTACAAGCAATGTCTATTTCTTTGGTGGGTTTGTGTTGTTTTGGTTTTGTAACTTTGGTGGGTCTGTGTTGTGTTTATGTAGTTGTGTCATGTGTTTGTTCCATGTGCTTCTGTTTACATAATGTGTTTTCTTTGTTCTGTTTTCCCACCATTTGTTAATGTTTTCAGTTCCACCTTTGTCACACCCCTGTACTGTATGTATTCAGTTCAGTCATGTTCTGTGTCTTTATACCCCTGAGTCTTTTTAGTTCTTTGTCTGGTATTGTACTGTTACCACTTGCTGTCCGGGCTGCGGTTAGATAGTCCAGTACCTGTTGAGTGCTGAGTGTTTTTTTTGTTTGTTTGTTTTTTGTAAATAAATGTTTGTTTTTTGATAAATCCTAAGATACATTCGTTTGTGAGTGATCCACTGTGACAGCATCAGTGGCAAGGCTGCGTAAGGGCCAGGGTGACACTGGCTTACTCATTGACAGATTTTCCACTCGTTCATATACAGTAAGAAACAAAACAGCTTTTTTATGAAAGAAGAAATAGCCCTCGTTTGTGAAAATAGTAACAAAAATAATAACATCCTAGATCATGGCCGCTTCTATTCTTTAGATAACTGTAAACGCAAGAGTTGTCAATATGAGTAATCAATTCTGTCTTTGACTTGATTTCCCATCCCTTTATACCCTCCCACCATACCTGAGATCCAGGTGACGTTCCACTTTTTATGCCCTACCCTCAATAGCTTATATTAATATTATCCGGCACATGCAATATATGGGAATATCCTAAGCCCTTGATCACTAGATGCGCTAAGGATGTGCTATTCTAAATGTCTACATGCTTGCTTTGACTCTTAAATATATGTGTAGTGGGTAAAATAAATACTGATGTCAACATTTTGCTCAGAAAAAGGTTCAGTTGACCTTGAATTTTCACCATGTCAGTAACAACCGAAGTAATACGTATACATACAAAAACAAAGCTAATTAGTTTAGAAATTAAGTTATGTGTAATAAAATAAAAGGAGTATTGAAAATAAAAAAGTATTGAACACATGAAAAAGGGTGGGTGTAAAAGCAATGGAAAGCCCAGACAGCAGCTGAAATCTTTCAGTAGAGGGCAACCCAGCCCATTGGTCAGTGAAAATGGATACAAGCTGCTTCAGTCCCAACACCTACATTACCAGGAGGATAAACATAAAACCAGGTTGAACATTTCAGCAAGTCAATGAACCCAAACATAGACAAGCAAACGACTAGACGAACTCAGCCAATCATCTGACTTGACAGAAACTAGAAACTAAAAACTGAAGATCAGAGATGATCGATGAGACCATGGAACCTTCAGAATTTGAAGACTGATAAATTATACAAAATCAATCGAATCTGAGCAACGCATGTGACCTTCTCCATAAAAGAGCAGTCTTGAAGCTGTCATTACCAAAAAGCTTTTAATACAAAGTATTAAATACATTTCAATAGTTCAGTACTTTCTCTTTGTCCCATTCTATTGTTATCAATGGTATTTTTTACTATTATTTATCTGTGGTGACAAAGTACCACACGACTGGCAGCAGAGTATAATTTCTGTAAATGCATTACAGCTAGCCTGGATTAGCAGGTTTATACCATTTATATACAATAATGAATATACAAGAATTGACAAGTTAAACCGGTTTATGATGTCTGTGTGGAGTTTGCATGTTCTCCCCGTGTTGGCGTGGGTTTTCTCCGGGTGCTCCGGTTTGTCCAAAGATGTGGTATAGGTCAGTGGTTCTCAAACTGTGGTACGCGGAAGAATCTCTGAATAATAAAAGAATAAAATGAACACACTTTTTAAACCCTTTGACGCGTCCGATATCAGACAGCATTGGCTGTTCCCTGAAGCGTACGAGTACCACGGAGTGCTTAGAATGTTTACTTTAGTGCATCGCGTCATCAAACGTAAAAAAAAATCAGTCTGCTTGGCGCGGAGGAAGAAAAAAAGGCGCGCGCGCGCAGGTGGAGGGTTGTGCGGAGGAAAAACACACGCACTAGAGAAGCCCTTCAGCAGACCAGTCCTGTTGTGTTGGGATTTCAGGTACTAACTCGGGAATACTGCACGTTTGAATTGGTCAAGCACTGTATATGTGTATGTAAGGAATAATCAACGGCTTGTCGTGCGTATATGCAAGACGCGCAGGCAGACAGAGAGATAGAGAGCATGTGTCAGTGCTGTTTATACATGCTAATATTATTATACGATTTCATCAGTCCGATCATGGGTGGACAATTAAGACATTCTCAGTCAGATGAGTACTTTTCTAATTTTGCGGATCTCCCGTCCGCCAGTAACAGTTCTCATCGGTTTCACGTGCAAGTTGCTATAGTAACTATAAACGTTTGGGAGAAGCGCATTCAATTCGAACTGTGATCAAAACTGACTGGAACTACCTGTGCGTTGCACACCCTCCAGCCAATCAGAATCAAGAATATCAACAGACTATGGAATTTATGCATTTAATCGCTGGCTTTTCTGACACACACAGGCCTACTGTAAATGATGAGCAGTAAGCAGATCTCATTTCTAATTTAAATATGTAATTCCGAATCGTATCAAAATACAAGTTAACGCTTAGATATCAAAGTTATGTTAAATGTACATGCAATATATATCTCAAAAGGTATAAAAAATGTATGTATATACGTATATGACATATAACCTTTATTCATCAGGTCCAAGCAACATTTGCAGGTTTTGATGAATAGGCTACTATACATTAATACTTTACAAGTACAGCAGTTTTCTTTTTATTATTTAAGAACAGTGCCATTTTTAAATCACTTTTAAAAGCACATTTTAATTTAAATGGTAAAGTTATTTTTTACTCTGCAAGCACAGTTAATGTTCAAACTATTTATAATGTGTAAAGTGGCTGACAATAATACATATTCTTAATAAAAGGAATTGATTTGTCTTTTTTTTAACTGTGCAGTGCTGTCGCTGCTTAATTAGGCCCACTACGCTACTGTATTTCAATACTGGTCATTATAGTGGTACTTGGCGAGACAATTTTTTTCTGAGGTGGTACTTGGTGAAAAAAGTTTGAGAACCACTGGTATAGGTGAATTGTGTAAACTAAATTGTCTGTAGTGTAGTTGCACGAATGAGTGTGTATGGATGTTTCCCCGTTATGGGTTGCAGCTGGAAGGGCAAACACTGTGTGAAACATATGCTGGATATGTTGGTGGTTCATTCCTCTGTGGCGACCATTGATTAATAAAGAGACTAAGCCGAAAATAAAATTTTCAATTTTCATCAGTTATGACAAGCTGCACCAAATTCTCTGTCCACTAAATTGGACACAGATAGTAAGCGCCTGAAGATCACATTTGAATTAATTAATTACAGATTTATTTTATCTGATTATCAAGGGAGAGAGAGAAATGCCTGTTGTGTGTGGATTGTATCTATCCATCTCTGTTAACAACTAATGAAGCTGAAAGTACAGCTGCTTCATAAACAGTTATTTGATGCTCACGTTACTGGAAATATAATGTAGCAATTTAATATCTAAGATATTTATTTAATTAACATCAGAGAGAGTGAGATGAAAATTGTGTGTGTTAATTATCTACATCTCTCAACAAATGAAAACACATAGTGTTCAGCTGCAGATCAGAGAAATGAATAAAAACGCGAGGCACAATACACTGCCTTTTTGTTGTTTTTGTAAGAGAGCAGTTTTCTGCACTTTTTATGCTGCTAGGCAACCACTGTATCAGTGGTCTTCGTGCTGAAGCACATGATGTTGCGTGCTTTTGTTGCAGAGTTGATTTTAACTCTATTCTTTCAACTGCAGGTGTCAAAAACATGAGATGCACCAGATGGTTTCAGGTAGTAAAAGGGCACATAAAAAAAACTCGAAAGTTTTTTTGAAAGCCACCTCTTATTGCAAAAAAAAGTCTTCTGAGTGACTGGGGCCTTAGAAGCCTTCTCCCTAACTGCAGCAAAGTGCTAGTGAGCATTACATCATCACTAACAGAGTGATTCTCAGTAGCTAACTAGGCAGAAGAGTCCTGTTAAATGTGGCGAAATAAAAGTTTTGCAATGAAAGCACAGCTCATATGTGGACCCAAGCAGTTGGATTACAGTGGTATGCTAACTTTTTATCCAAGAGCTTTTTGAATCTGGAAACGGTGAAATCCGGATTTGCAAAAAAACACGTGGTTCCAGTTTGCGTTGATTGTCATGTCTCTACGGATTTGGTAAGTGTGTGATCAATGTTCTCTCTTTATGTTTATTCAGATGGCAAAGTTAGTATCATCAACAGTACTCTTTCAGTTTTTGAAGACATTGATTGAAGAAATTACTGAAATTACTATTACAGTAATGTTACTACAAAATTATGGATTAAAAATGCTTTGTTCGTGTCTTTATGAACGGTTGTACAACAGTTACATCCATCCTCTGAACCCAAAGTGCGGTGGGGTGCCAGACTGATGTTTTCACAACAGATATAGCATGCTAAGATTACAACAGAGACAATTAAGATTACAACAGTCCACTTTTTCAGCACAGTGCAGTATTTGTGGCAGGCACAATGGTGTATTCAGACTTCAATATTTACCTCATCAGAAGCATCTTCACTTTCTCCTGCATTCACAGGCGTGTTTGCGTTAATAAAGGTTAAAAATGATTAGGCAGTGAACCTGCACTGTCATCAACCAGATAATGTGACTGAGGAGTATCTGGTGGAGAGAAATCCACTTCAACACAGCTCTCAGATCCACTGTAAACGATGCACTCCGAATTGCTGTCCATCTCCCCTGCGTCTGTGTTTGGGTTGCCACACGCAATGAAATTCCCCTTTTCTTGCAAACCCTCCCCTATTTCGCTGCTGGACACTCCCGCCTAAACAAACCTGGACTCACCCATTTTTTTTTCCTTGTTCAAACTAAAGGGGTAAAAAAAAATTGCATTTCGGCAGGTTTTGGACAATTTTTGGACTGGAATCAGTCAGCTACTGTACATCTGGCAACACTGCACAGGACAATTACTCCAAAGTTTTGGTGCTGCTTACATCTGAACATAGCTTCTGCAGTGAGTTTATATATATATATATACAATCTGGGTTAGCACCCAGATATGCCTCTCAGACAGCTTTCTATTCCAGCCACAGTTGCTCCAGATGGATGTGGTTCGTCCTTTTTAGTGGCATGCTGACATTATCATCGATACTGTGGGTCTTGATACATCACAAAGACTCACTGTCTTGGTCACAGATGCACCAGCGAACAATTTGTCCCATAATGTTGTGTCCATTGCAGTTTTTTAAGCAAAACTGTGCTATTACTCTACTCTGCAAATTAAACCTTCACACTCTCCTCTTACTGGTGGAATGTGAAGTCAATGAAGACTGGCCACCAGGCTGGTCAAATTTAGCCATGAAACCTCCAACACTAAATTGGCCAGCGTTTCAGTGTCCATGGATGTGAATATATTCACTGACGATCAGATTATTCAAAGTACCTGGATGAGCCTGTGTTATTCAGCAGTTGTTAACCTGGAATAACATACCTTGGAGTGTCACGACAAATTGAAGGATTCCAAACAGACATGCAATAATCCCAGATAACAACCACTGAAATTTTGCACATTGTATTCCAGTAATTGACACATTTTTTAATGATACGTGACACCTATCTGTCATGACTGAAGCAAGTAGCCTACATTTGTATTTTTATTTTAAGAGTATATTTTTTATATATTGGTGACCTTTTTCTTTTTGAAAACCCCATAATTTTATTTTTACCGTCTGAGCTGTCATTTTTGACTCATGCCAAGTTATTAAGTTTGACAGAAGGCACTGACTATAGCCTATTTCAGAATAATTACGTCAGGCCTACATTGAAAATCTTTTCTTTAACCAAAACAGTCAGAATCTTTGGTGCAAAAACAGCTTAATAAAATTCATAAATGAGTTCAAAACATCATTTCAAATTTATATTGGGCTTTAAACATTTGTATCGATAGACTTGGTCTACTACAGGGGTTTCATGCTTACCTTGCAGTAAACTTTGAGATATACTTTTATCTAGTTTGCTTTATTTATTTAATTGGATGGCTGTGAGAGTTTACAGTCTCAGTTTGCGTCTCATCACCTCTTTTAACCGCATCTGCAAGAGAAGCTGTGAAGAGATTAAAATGCTTCTCCGGCTGTCGTTAAAGCTCCTGAGGTAATTGTTCTGGACACTTCTATCTCTCTGGGACAAAGACCCTCGGTGATGAGGGGGACGAACAACTGCGCGAGCCCGTGCGGGTGACAGTCGAGCAGCGGGAAAATATCGCGCGGGGGGTTTGTGGGCAAGCACCGGTAATGAATCTGCCAACAGACGCCACGGAAGAAAGAAAAAAATTGAATCTGAGGTGATATGACCGAATCTGACTCCCCCTTATTCATTAAAACCTACCTTAAAACATCAATTCGTGGCGGTGGTTTGACGAGGGTCGGCACTGACAGAGATGTTTAAGTTGGTCGCGGCGGCGGAAGCGGATGTGACAGGTTCAGGTGTAATTATACAGCGCCGAGCTCGCGACTCAGATTAACAGTCGCGTCAAACATTAAAGACAGATCTGCGCTGATGAAGTCAAACTCCAGCATCTCTCAGGGCTCTGTTTGCCTTTTCCAATTATAAAGGTGTGACAATAGACCGAACGGATGTATTGTAATTCTTTCATGCAAGAGTGGCTGTAGAGGAAAATGAGGAACTTTGAGGTTTAGATCAAAATGTGCCAATTTGATTCATGTTTATTTCGAATGTACAGTTATTATCGGAGCTCCCGTGTCTTATTCATAAAACAGTGATTTATTTTTCAATCTCAGCACTGTTGTTTCAGCTATCTGGGATCAGCTTTTGGATGAGTCCCGCAGTTCCCTGGGGTGAGCGCTTCTTCCACACGAGGAGAAGCTCAATATGATCTGAAGCAACACTGCTCTCTAGTGGCTACATTTTAGAAAATAGAGAACTTTCTTGTTCATTAACCAAATTATTAAATGCCTACAGCATTTGCAAGTGCACCTGTAATCTAGTTTTAAAACCAAACATTTTTAACAAATCGTTTATTCGTTAATATGTAGTGAAGCAATGATATTAAATTACTATATATTTTATGTTTTAATATATTTAGATTATAAGAGTTAGTGGCTCATGTGTCCACAGAAATACATTAAATGTGGTTATAATCTATATACATTACAGGAGAAGACCAGATAAACATTCATAATTTTCTTAATCTGAGGTTGCCACAGCGAAATGAACCACAGAATTATCCAGCATATGTTTTACGCAGAGGATGCAAACCGTTTTCCAGCTGCAAACCATCACTGGGAAACATCCATACACACTCATTCACACGCATACTCTTACAATTCACCTATAGCGCATGTCTTTGGACTTGTGGGGGAATCTGGAGGAAACCCTTGCGAATACTGGGAGAACATGCAGAGAAATGCCAACTGACCCAACCGAGGCTCAAACCAGCAACCTTCTTGCTGTGAGGTGATCATGCTCACTGCGCCACTGTAACTCCCCCGGATCAACATATTATATTTATTTATGTTTACTCATTTTGCAGAAGCTTCTGAAGTAGCTCATCATGCGACATATTCAGTTTTGCCTGCACAGGAATAAATACATTTGAGATTGTATTAAAATATGAATTTTCAATATGGTAATATTACGAAATATGACTATAAATTTGATTTTAAAAATGCAGCATTGGTGAGAATAAAAGACATGTTTAATTGAATTAATGAAATTATATTTTTGTAAAAGAAAAAATAAAATAAAAAAGTCTTTTCAAACATTCATGATTTTCCAAAAATATTTTAATACCCATATAGCTACCAGCGACACAAACCTTAATAAAGAATATTGTGTGATCCAATATATATGGATTATATATCAATGAAGTCACTGATGGAGTTATAATGCTGCTTTTAGTTTTCCCAGCACTAGAATAATACAAATGTATCCTAATAAAATAAAGAATAAAATAAAGTATAAATAAATAAACAGTAGGTATTGTTGAGTGAGCATAAAATACTATTAAATATATATATATATATATATATATATATATATATATATATATATAAAACATTGCAGTGCATGTTGTACAATTAGGGTTAGGGTTAAATTGAAATCTAATTACGTCATCATGTAATATCACAATAAATTCATAGTTACTGAAAACAGGTCGTCATCAACAAAGTTACTATGCAAGACACAATTTAAGTATTTTAATATTTTATTAAAGGCATATTTTAAAGTCTAAAGCTGACCAGAGAAATAAATAAATAAAGCAATATGTTGATAGTGTGTACATTAACACATTAACAAACATCTTGTAAAGCCTCTTTTTTTCTGTATATCCCCTAGCACCCTCTTGTGGCCCCCTTGGGTATATTAAATTATTGGTTTAATGCAGTCTATGGTTTAATGACAAAGTGGTTGCACTTTATTTTACAGTAGTGAACCTAATGTACTTAAATTGTACCTAAGAAATTACTAGGTTCTTTATGGTAACTACAAGTGTTAAGGTTGGGTTTGGGGTAAGTTTAGGTATAAAATGTAATCCTACATAGTATATGTAGTAGTATGTACATTTGAACATAGCTAATGTACTACAAAAAATAAATTCATTTAAAGATGCAGTAAAGCATATTTGAAAAATGCATTTGGCCATAGTGTCAGATCAAATTCTAAAACCAAACTTCAGCCAATCAGTGTCTATAACTATGGGCTAAGGTTTTGGTGCTTTCAAATATCATAACATTCATTCATTAATTTTCTTGTCGGCTTAGTCCCTTTATTAATCTGGGGTCGCCACAGCGGAGTGAACCGCCAACTTATGCAGCAATCTGTTTTTTCACAGCGGATGCCCTTCTAGCTGCAACCCATCTCTGGAAAACATCCATACACACTCACACTGCAAACAATTTAGCCTACCCAATTAACCTATCGGTCTTTGTCAGGTGACGTCATTAGTGACGTCCCTCTCGTAAACACAGTGTTGCATTATGGGACAGCCGCCATTTGTGTAGTATCGTGAGCTGTAGCGTCTTTCGCAGAGTAAATACAGTGTTACGTTCTTGTTGTGTTAAGGGCTGTAATAGTAAATCGCACGGTTGAAAAGGTAAAAAAATATCACGACGACAGATACTTTAAATTTCCCACTCGGAAGAAAGGATATTGACAGACTTTAGCGGTAATAACAGATGCATCAGGTGTCCTGGCCTGCTGCGGTGAGACGCAAAATATATCTTTTGCCAGCAAATCTCCGTTTGTGCTCTCGCTATTTTCACAAAGGTAAGTACGGAAGAATATTTAAGTAACTTTACAATTGTCATTGCTTGAGCTTCAAATTAATATTTTAACTATAGTAACACTTAAGTTTTGGGGGTAGATCTGATCAAATCAACTTAGTGCATATGGATTTAAGATCACATTATCAGTAAATTTCTTACTGGGAGTTAATGCTTTAAAAGTTCAGAATTCAGTTCAGGTTTCTTATTCTCCAACATGTCATATATCCATAAGCATGTAACATTATAGTACATTTATTTTTACTTATTCTTTCTATGTGTAATATTTTTGCTGTATATACATTTCTAACTTTGTCATTGCCCGCCAACCTGCATATGAGATGGAGACTGACCCGGACTGAGCACCATCTCTACATCTGGGCCACACAGACAGACACCGCAAAGAAAACCAACAGTGCAGTCAGCTGATGTGGACGAACAACATGCAAAGAAGGAGACACGAAAGATGGTGAGAGACACTGATGAGAAGACACACAACACTATGGAGGTAGCCGAGACAAACTGAGTGTAAATTGTGTCTGGACAGATGTGTAGAAGTAAACCACCTGTTGGAGGGGAGAACTGACGGCTGCTGTGTGAACTTGAATACAGGATGTCTGATGGATTTTGTAACAAGAATGATGCTAAAAGTATTAAACGGTAAATAAACACAATCTTAATAACAACCACTGAGCCATTGACATGATACTTCCTTGTGAAGGTGAAGATGTCACATTACAGCATAGGATTGTAACTGTCTGTTGTGCACAAACAAACTAATGTCCAACTGTAGTGTAGAAGAGCTGTAATTGTCAATAAGGGTTAAAGGCTCAGGGGTATAAATGCAATCTGTGCTTAATTGATACCTTTTTTTTGCAAATTCCTTTGCATTTTTGTAACTTTGTTTCTTTCACTGTGTGTATGAGTGTGTTCTGCTGATGTTTCGTCCTGTCTTATGTAAATGATATGATACATTCCTCCAGAAATGACTTTTCCCTCAGTGCCTGAATAAAAATATCATTTGTATACATGTAAATAAATGGAGGATTACATAAAATTTGTTGTTTATTCATTTATTGTTTATGTTCTTTGCAATAAAAAAACTGGTGCATCAGAACCAAACACAAGGTAGGCAGTTATTACTTGAACTAAATAATCCTTTAAAGAACTGAGACAAGTGCGTTTGCTCAAAGGTAAACATTAAGTAAATCAGTAGTTTGGACTAAATAGATAGTTCTCCCACAAATTTAAAGTGGTTACAAACCTTTATGAGTTTATTTTTTCTCTTCACACTAATACAGATATCACGAAGAAAGCTGAAAATCTGTAACCTCTGAATCCATAGTAGGAAAACTAACAAATACAATCAAATTAAATGGTTACAGATTTTCAGCTTTTATTATAATGTCTGTATTTATGTTTAACATATCTGAATGTTGGATGTATTAATTTTTTTGTTGTTCTCTATGCACTCTATAATGTATTTGACTAATTAAAATAATAATAGTATTTAGCTTTTTTGTTATGTTGCTTTTATTACATTTATTGTTCATATTTGTTAAATGCTTTTGATACAAACATCTGTCCAATATTTTGTGAATGTAAATATTAGATGTAACTAACGAAATAAAATGAAAAACTGCAATACATAATTAGAAATACTGTAGTTTAATGGTGTACAAACTAAAACAACGTTTATTAAGAACTGATATACAGTATGACATGTCATTATCAGCAGTGAGGGGTCGGCGGCAGCGCAATCCGTAGCTTTGCAGTAAACTCTAACGGATCTATAACCTGAATGTAAGACAGTTCATCAAAAAAACGATCCCTGATATATTTGTTTAGTTTATTGCGGTACCGCGTAATGTAGAAGAATGTAGCTTGACCTCTTTATGGCATATATCTTTCTTGCGTTATGTGTCTCTCGCAAGTTGTCTCTGGAAGCGATACCCCAAAAATGGCGCAGGGGTGACGTCACACACAACAAACGCACGTGACTGACAAAGACCGATACCACATGTCTTTGGACTTGTGGGGGAATCCGGAGCACCCAGAGGAAACCCACACGACCACGGGGAGAACATGCAAACTCCACACAGAAATACCAACTGACCCAGCCGAGACTCGAACCAGCGACCTTCTTGCTGTGAGGCGATTGGGCTACCCACTACGCCACCATGGCACCCAAATATTATAACATTGTTTGACAAAAGTTCACTTAGTGCACCTTTAATTGTACTTTGTTCATTTATACGTTTTATTGTAGTTTTTGACACACAAATTCATTATAAATTATCCCATACACTCCAAGGAGGTAACGTATGTTTTATGAAACAGACTGATGTGTTTTTGTAACTAACATATTTATAATTTTTTAATTATAATCTCAAACCACTTATGAATGACGCGATGACAAATCAAGCTCTTCTTCTCTTACAGTGAAATACTCTTTTTAAACTTTTTGTTTTCCACTTTTCCACTGATGTTTTCTTATTGTATTAATCTACTTTTTAATGTATAGTCATGAACACGCTTGTTTTTAGAGCGAATAGTTTGATAGTTTCAGCCATTTATTATTCCCATAGTCATTTCTCCCATAGGCAACTCGAATGGAAGATCTAAAACAGGGGTGTCCAAACTCGGTCCTGAAGGGCCAGTATCCTGCAGAGTTTAGCTCCAACTTGCTTCAACACAACTGCTAGGACGTTTCTAGTATATCTACAGTAGGTACTACTTAAATATGGCCATTACCGCCATGGCAAGTACCGCCGCCGCTGGAGAACGTGTTTTATGGGATGACCGCAGTTTGCGACTTTGCCGCCAGGGGGCACAAGGGCACGGGATGAGAACGGGCAGAAATATACAGTAGCTGTAAATACCCCGCTACTTCTGAAGATGAAATATTAGGACAAAACATTATAATTGCTTCACGAATCATTAAAAACTTGTTAACAGCTTTAGTATTATTGTAAATGTGTTAAATGAAGATTCATTTTGTAAAAAGTCTCGCAAGTTGATTTTTAATAATTTAGTTTCAGTTCAGTTTTCAAAACGGCACTGTTCTCCTTATATCCAATTATAATTGTTTTTTAACTTCTGAAAACTGTTAATGGCTCAGTAACTTTTATGTTTTAATTTCAATGTCAGTCCCCTTGCATATGCGTGTGAAATAATGTGGCATAACAGCATAAAAAAGGAAAAGGCAGTCAAAAGTTATTGCTCATCAAAATTATATTAAAATACATTTGAGGTATAAAAAATAAAACAGCTCATCAAAACAGTCTGTCTGCTGTTTTATAGGCCTGCAATATTTAAAAAGAAAGCTGCAAAGGGGGCTATATTATTTTAATTCATTTCTGTTTCTGTCACTCGCGGTTCAATGCGCGCGCCTGAGTAGTTCATATTAATTAATATATTATTTACTTTTTCTCTCGGTGTCGCAGCTGGGACAAAACATTATAATTTCTTCATTAATCATTAAAAACTTATAGTAAGAGCTTGATTAGCTGGTTTAGGTGTGTTTGATTAAGGTTAGAGCTAAGTTTAGACACCCCTGTTCTAAAACAATCACAAAAACGAGCACACTTCCACATTGAAGAATAAGGTCAATACAGCACAGTAGAGTCAGGATAAAATTTATAAATACTGACTGTTTCTGTATCTGAAAGAAGAAAGTCATAAACACAGATGGTGGCTTGGGGTAAGTTAATTATGGGATAATTTTCATTTTTGGGTGTACTATTCCTTTACTGATGAAAGAATCCTGATTGTCATGGACATTGGAAAAGAGTCATCGTCATGTCCACAAGACAACACTACACATTGTCTTCTCTGAGTGCTGATAGCCGGATCTGTGTGTTTGTGTCTGATGCTCTGCTGGCTGAGGGAATGAGCAGGAGAAGCAGGCCGGTGAGCAGGCAGAGGAAAGCAGCGGTGGGAGCCAACATAAAAGACGGGCCATAGTGTACGTGGAGCTGCAGACTGGGGCACACGAAACGCCTGCGCTGGAGACCGTACCGCTCCAAAGAGTCCGAGACCTGCACCCACACAGCAAACAGCAGCACTACAGACATGATTAAGACACCTGCATTGTAAAAAGAGAGAGAGAGAAAAAACAAGAGTATTTGAAAATCACTATAGCTACTTGTGAAGTCATTGATTGGTTGTGTGTCAGAGTTTTCTCAAATATATATTTTATTATAATAATAAGAAATGTTTCCTAAGCAGCAAATTATATTATTATTGTCTCCACAGGATCATGTGAAACTGAAAAAGTAATGGTGCAGCTTTCATTCATTCATTAATTTATTTTTTATTTATTAATCTGGGGTCACCACAGCGGAATGAACCACCAACTTATCCAGCACATGTTTTATGCAGCAGATGCCATCTCTGACTGAGCCGGGTATCATTTCAACGACCTTCTTGCCGTGAGGTGACAGTGGTACCCACTGCACCACCATGTCACTCCCAGTAATAAAAATAGATATTTTTATTTATTCATTTACTTTTCAGTTTTTTTTTTTTCAGACATGGTTTAGAGAAGTATATGGCAAAAAGAGAGACAATGAGAATATTTAAAAATTGTTACCTATTTAAATCTGATGTCATGTCACATTTTGCAACATTCTGAAAATGTAGCCCTATTTACAAATTAGAAAATTGCAAATTATGGCTGCATTTCATCATTAAAACGAACGCTACGTGGTAGTATGACACCATTCCTTTTCATGCTTACCAGCTGCCCACTTACCTTTCCCATTGATGGTGGATTGGTAGATTTAAGCGAGAAAAGCAAACGCGAATGGCACTAGTGAGAGAAATTAAAGATGTCAAAAAGTATACACAGCGGCCTCTGGTGGATTCGTGAAAACTAAAATAAGCAAAAAAGTAGCTCCTGGGACATATTTCACAATCTCCAGAAATGTTTAAAGTTGTACGTTTTCAGAATGAGCCTGGGTTGACATTTTGTGACTAAAATCTAGATTATATGCCGAAAGCAAACAACAAAAGTTACTAATATATTTTTAAAATCATTAGGATAATGGTCATACCTAAACTCAGATGGTCACAGATTGATAAGTCATTGGCATCTGAGATGCAGCAAGCCCAGAGACAATTTTTATTTTATTATTTTAATGTTTTACATTTTTTCTGTATATTATTTTCCTTTCCATGATATTAATAAAAAATGCTGCGGATCACTATAAAACCTGTTCTTGTGTTTCTTTATTGAGTATCAGAGAATGTTTGGGTTCACTTTTTTCACAAATTTGATTTGTGAAATTGAAGAATCTGCAATTGTCACTTTATTAACTGGCAATTACTGTTTACATTACTGTCTAAATGAAATATAAAAGTATTCACTCTGCTGCTCAAAAATCAGATGTAACTGTAATTACCACATTTAAAATGTAACTAATGGGATAAATGTAAATACAGATGGGCCTCACAGTGGCGCAGTGGGTAGCACATTTGCCTCACAGCAAGAAGGTCGCTGGTTCGTTGGTATTTCTGTGTGAAGTTTGCATGTTCTCCCCGTGTTGGCGTGGGTTTCCTCCAGGTGCTCTTGTTTCCCCCACAGGTCCAAAAGACGTGTTATAGGTGAATTGGGTAAGATTAATTGTCCCTAGTGTATGAGTGTGTATGGATGTTTCCCAGTGATAGGTTGCAGCAGGAAGGGCATCCGCTGCGTAAAACACATGTTGGATAAGTTGTTCATTCTGCTGTGGCGACCCCAGATTAATAAAAGGATTAAAAGAGTCAAGGCTTGGATCCAAAAACAGCCTGTGCCACAACCTAATGAGTTCACCCAAAAATAAAAGACTGTTATGTTATTTGAGTTTCTTCTGTCAAAGAAAGATATACTTAAGAAATGTTGAAAGTCATTGACTTCCATAATATTTTTGTTCCTAATATGAATGTCAATAGCTTCTGGTTTCCAACATTCTTCAGAATATCTTGTTTTGTGTTCAACAGAAGAATGTTTAGAACCAACTGAATGTAAGTAACGATTTATTTCTTTATTTTTTGGTGAACTATCCCTTTAAGTAGAACGATTTTATTTATTTATTTTTGATGAACTGTCCCTTTAAGTGGATAAGTGCAAAGTCTCTTCAAGTGTATGTGTTATCTTTTTTCTCACCTCCCGTTATAAAGAAAACTCCTCCTGCCTCATAAAGCCGACGGCTGGTTCCTGGTGTTGCACAGATAGTGATGAAACCACCAATCATCACTAAGAAGACAGCCACCACAAATATAGCACACCAGAAGGCCCTTTGCACTAAAAAATGGAAAATCAGGTCATTTATACTTTTTGACTTCATAAATTGTGTCACATAGGCACCATAAACAAACCAAAATGTATACCTGTGACAGAAACTGAGGTTTGAATGTTGTTGGGATGTCCTGAACTGGGAGCATGAGACAAGTAAGCTGGGACACAAAGTTTCTGGGATGGCAGATTGGCTGTTGGAAAATAATGAAAGTTTACAAGAAAGAACCAACAGTCAGGTGTTGCAGTTCCTCTGCAGAAAGAACGTTCATTTGCATTCATTTAAAAATAAGTGTCAGTACAAGTGCCTTACTATCGAGAGAAAAGAGGGAGTAAAAAACAGATTTGCTGAGATTTGAAAGTACATTCAGAAAGTATGTTTCCTTCATTTTTAATGTTTTATACTTTATTGCCACCTCATGTTGTTTTTTTGTTTGTTTTTTTCATGTGTGCATATGTAAGGAGTGTATCATTTGAGTATATGGCAAGCTGTTTTGACCTTTATTCATTCTCAGGATATGTATTATTGATATCAACAATCCAATTCTTGATATCAAAAATGTAAATTTTTGATATCAACAATTCAGTTTTTGATATGAACAATTGAATTTTCACTAGTTAAATGTCACCATAGGCTGCCATTCAAATTTAATTGTTGATATCAAGAATTGATTTCTTACTAGTTGAAATGCAATTCTTAATATCAATCATTTAATTGTTGATATGAAAAATGTAATTCTTGATATCAATAATTTAGTTGTTGAGATCAGGAATCAAGAAATTAAATTATTGATATCAACAATTACATTTTTCATATCAACAATTAATTTTTTTAATATAAAGAATTGCATTTTAACTAGTAAGAAATCAATTCTTGATATCAACAATTAAATTTGAATGGCAGCCTATGGTGACATTTAACTAGTGAAAATTCAATACTTGATCTCAAAAATGTACATTTTTGATATCAACAATTCAGTTTTTGATATCAACAATTACCCTTTTTGATATCAAGAATTGAATTGTTGATATCAAGAATACATATTCTGAGAATGAATAAAAGTCAAAACGGCTTGCCATAAGCTGATATCCGAACTTCTTTTGCAACTAGTGTGAATATAATTACTTATATATTCAATGATTTATTTAACTAGTAAAAATACTCTTGCAGATATCAAGAAATATCATTTTTACATGTGTAAATACCTATAGTAATGAGTTCATTAATATTAATGTGATTTAGTTTTCCCACAATTCTCTCTGTATAGAGTGTATCGTGTGCATATGTATAGAGTGTATCACGTGTGTTCATTGGTGAGGTTCATCAGGTTCCAGTAGCTCAGTGGTGACCTGACTCACCTCTCATGCCAGAGACCCGGGCTCAATCCCAGACCAGGAGTTTATCATGTGCATATGTATGAAGTGCATATTGTGTGTGTGTGTGTCTATAGAATGAATTGTGTGTGTGCACATACATGTAGTTTGTGTATGTATAGAGTTTATTTTGTAAATAAATTATGTAACACCATTACATGTAACTAGTTACTCCCCAACACGTCATATGCACATGATACATACACTCCTGTCAGGGTCTGGGATAGATCCTTGGTATCTGGCGCGAGAGGAAAGTCACGTAACCACTGAGCTACTGGAAGTTCTTTGTGGAAAATTAATAATAACAAAAAAAAAAAATTCAATTACATATAGAGAAATTAAGGTACATTTCAGATCAAATAATTATAATTTACAGTAAATGTAATTTGAATAATGTAATAAATAATTAAATACTTTTTAAAATTAACTTATGCAACACTGGATAGGATTAGTAGAAAGTGTTAACAGAGCAGAAATTCTGGTCTTTTTATTGTTAAATCTTGTGACATCATGTCCCATTTTGGGTTCAGTTGGTCAGTGTTGCATCCATTTTTCAGTCAAACCGCACCAGAATTTCTTTGTAAGTGGACAGTGAGCAATCTTTTCAGAGCTCTTGGTCTATATGTTTGGTGTAAACTAAAGGCCGTGCACACCGAGACGTTTTTTTGCTCACGTTTTCCGTCGTCGTTTAACGCCTAATCACTAAATAAAGGGCATCAATGTGATTGTGCACACCAACGTGCAAAACAACAGGCATAAAAGCGTCATTTAAAAAAAAAAAACACCTCATGCTCGTTTATTTTGTTTTGACGCGCCACGATCAGATTGGCACTTTTGATCACGTGTATGAACCCGCTAAAGTTACAGTAAACACCCCTTGGAGGCGCTCAAGCGCAAAACTGTCAATGCGAGCGCACATATAGTGCTTACATAGTGTTTAAAAGTCGCCTTTCAAAAAAAGGTATAATGATATAAAAATCATTATGACTATGGTAAGTGTGGGATTATGACTATGGGAAGACAATGTGTATGAATGTGTGTATGCAAACGTTCATAAATCGTAAGTTGCATGCATAAAATAAAGAGTTGACTTACCGATCCAAAAAGCCAACATGCTGTCCTTCTCTCCAATTACACTGCCATGGTAAGAACATCTCCAAAAGAGACCCTCATGATAGAACAGAAGGGAGTTTTCTGTCTGAACTCTACTGCCTGGGTATGTTTGAGAGATATCCTGAGGAAATAAAGCAAAAATCTAAACAGAGAAAATCCTTTAATGTTTCTTTGAAATTATTCAGATTTTTAAAAATCCTGCTGTTCAATGTTGAAAGTTTCTTAGCAAGCAGTTTCAAAGGAAAAACGATGCATTTTCCTTTGGTGAATGATGTGCTCATCCACAAACTAGACCAGCAAAGTTGACACTCAAATGTTTTAACTGACTTTCAACATCCATAGAAAGTTTGTTTAGCAAAAAAGTATTTTTTTTAATCCAAAATGTTTGATCTTGAGCACTCTTGAGCGGCAAAAACTAATGAAAACTTGATTTGTAGGACTTTAAACTAAGCGAACATTCTCTCTTATTTTGTTTATTAAACAAATATACAGTGCAATGCAGGCTTATGGATCTAAGACTTGCATAAGCACCTCAGTTAACAAAGATATGCAGACAGCTCTGGTAATGAACTAGTATTTTAAACAATTATTTCTGAATTGTTTTAAACATTAACTATTTATTGTTTTAAAAATTCATTCATTCATTTTCTTGTCGGCTTAGTCCCTTTATTAATCCGGGGTCGCCACAGCGGAATCAACCGCCAACTTATCCAGCATATTTTTACGCAGCGGATGCCCTTCCAGCCACAACCCATCCCTGGGAAACATCCACACACACACATTCACACTCATACACTATACGGACAATTTAGCCTACCCAATTCACCTATACCGCATGTCTCTTGACTTGTGGGGGAAACCGGAGCACCCGGAGGAAACCCACGCAACCACGGGGAGAACATGCAAACTCCACACAGAAATGCCAACTGACCCAGCCGGGGCTCGAACCAGCGACCTTCTTGCTGTGAGGCGAACGTGCTAACCACTAGGCCACCGTGGCGCCTGTTTTAAAAATATTTTATATAATATATATCAAGATTTATTATATATATATATATATATTATATATATTTTATATACCTCTTCCCCTTACCCTTGGCCCTTAAAACAGAGTGTGAAAGGGAAAGGGCTTCACAATTTACCCATATCAAATAGGACAGCACTACAGCACCTGCACCCGTCACCATATGTCTTCGAAATCTCTTGCTTCATATGAGATCAGACGATCCCGACTGTTGTAGTTATTCCAGTTGTGTTATTTTTTTTTAGTGTGGCCCTGAAAAATCTCAGTTTCGAGGGGTAATTAGCCCTTCCCCTTAGCCATACGCCTTCAAGCTAAAGCGAATTGGGACACCCCTACACCTTCATGTGAACGCACAAAACGAGGGGTAAGGGGAAGGGCTAAGGGGTAGAATTAGCATTGGGCCAAAGTCTATGTGAATTGCATGTTGCTGGGACTTTTATTTCAGTTTGTTGATGTACGTCTAAGAGAAACTGAATATTGAGCTTTCATTTTACATATCATTGTCTCATAGCAACCTGTAAGAGGGCAGTGGTTAAGAATACTGTGGCAGAAATCAACAAACAATCATTAACAGAGAAGGTCTGCCCTCCGAACGCAGAAGCAGATGGTCAGACTTTAATTGAAGATTAATAAAACCATCTTTTAGTAGATTAGCTCTTATGGATTAATTGTTCACAAATTGTGCAAGCAAAATAAACATTTAAAAATTTTAAGGTTCTGTTATACAGTAACACAGATCTGTGCAGTTTAATAAAATGCACGACATATTAAAGCGTCTTTGGCATTTGTAAACGTTCAGGATGTGTGTGCAGTGAGGTTGCAGAAATAAACCGGGAGCGCTAGTATTTAAAACGAGGGAATGACATCCAGTGTGGTACAGTCTTAGAACTAAGTTTAATTGCATATTGTACATATTATTTGCATGTTTTCAGCATATTATAACAGCTTGTCACCCAGTGATAAGCACAGTTATTCTGCAAAATTAATGTTAAAGTCAGTAACGTTCGTCTGACAAGTCCATTTGCGAAAGCAGCACCCTACCAATGGATATTGGATAAGATGAAATGGCCCAGCATCCAGCCCAAAATATACAACTATCTACGTGATTTTACAAGAGAGAAGTTAAAGGCCTACAAGTCTTTGGATGCCTACAATTTTATTCTGTGTGGTCATGTGCAAGAAATAATGTTCCATGATTACCTGATTCAAAACTATGTGGTGCTAAAAACTCAGCTTCTGCCTAGCCAAAGACAATGAAAGAAGATGGAGCTGTACAAGGCCTGGGTAATCATCAACAAGCAAAACAACTGCATTCTGACAGCGAACTGCGCCTGTATGGCAGGGTATATGAACGTACATGTTTACATTTTATTTTTAGCATTCAGTGTTCACAGTTTAATTCACCATATTTAACTGTTTTTGCTGAAACTTTTGCTGAAATTGCTGAATTTAGCATCCTACCGCACAACACAACATGTTTGCTATTGCAGCCGGTCTTTTTTTGCAACCGGGGACCCGTGTGACGTAGGTTGGTAATTGGTCTATAAAATCCAACCAGAATTTTTTTATCGAAAATCTATTATTTCTCTGGTTTTAAGCATTCTTTAAAACATTTGGATAGTACATAAGTAAGCAGAATATGTTACTTCTGAATATTTTCATGAAAAAAAAAATTACATGTTGTGCCTTTAAACCTGTAAACCAGTTGTTTTTGTTTCTATAAACATTCTGGAAATCTGCCTTCTGAATGAAACAAGTAATAAAAATGAAACAAGTAATAAAAAGGAATAATTATGACTTAATAAACTCTCACAAAAAAAATGTTTGAACAATTTATTTATTTACAATTAATATATTTAGGGTTAACATTTTCAGACCATGACTTTGAGTAAATATGCTGTTATTGTCACTGGAAGAAAAGGTTTCCCAACTTTACAAAGCATTCTGAGAATGTTCAGATAAAAGCTCTGTATTGCTTTGTTTCTTTCATTAATCACTCAACTGTAAGGTTAAAGTAATCCGACACACAGTTAGGCTTACCTCAGTGGCCGATTCACCACACGATTCAAACACCATAAGCCAATAATCAGACCCAAGAGACCCGAGCAGAAACACTGAACTTAAAGCTCCAAAAAATCCAGCCAGGAAGCTTAAAACTACCAGATGCATACTGCAAACCCCAAACAGCGAACTGTCTTGTCATCCACTTGCTTTAAAATGTTCACATTGCTTCTTAGTTTGTGTTACTCAGCTTCTATTCCTTCAGGCAAAATACTCTACTGTATCTCCCACCAGAGTGGCCACTATGACCAATGATTAAAAAAGACCAGACGCCACTATTTTTAGAGTCCAGGACTTCAGGAAGTCTGACGCAGTTCAACAAAATAAATGTCAGCTAATAACATGTCTTTATGTGACTGATCATTCATTTTCGATCATCAATTTTCTATCCTGTTACAGTAGGGATATCAGATTACACTGTGCAGTCGGAGCATATTGGATTTTCATGAACTGAATCTGGTGTGTGTACTGGTGAGGTAATGCCAGAAAATAGTATCTGTCATCATGTGTTGCTAGAGTCAGTATTCTGTTACCTTCTTTTTATAAAAATAGCTGTGTCTATGTTTATTTAACTGTGAAATATCTGTACATATCTTTGAATACTAGTGTCTTAATTAAGTCCATAAATGTTCAAATACTGATTAAAGAATATTTTTTATATATTTTGTTTTATATATTTACAATATTTATAATAATAATAATATTAATACTTTTATTATTATTGTTACTATTGTTACTGTTGTTATTATTATTATTGTTATTATTAATATTGTTGTTGTTGTTATTATCATTACAGTTTTTAGTAAAATTAGATCATTGAAAGATAACTCTACTAAAAAAAAATACACATTACCCATGTGTATTTAATATGCATTTCTGAAATGTTTTAATATTTTTTTTTTGCAAAGCTGTGACAATTTTTTTGACCAGGTCAGTTTCAGAGCACAATACAATTCTGATTGCAAGAAAATGCTGAGGTGAGTGTATCTGAAACACACATATTCACTTATTTTGCACTCTGCTATAGTTTATGATTTTTTCAAGATTTATTTCATGACACACCATCTGAACCTACAGCCCTCACACTGTTTAAAAAACTGGTTGTTGAGTGCATGAAGGGTCAACTGTTTTTCTTCATTTAATTAACTGCATCATTCAGATATTTTAAAAAATTAACTTTTTAAATAGACTTTTTTAAGTTTATATTTCAACATTCATATTGTATGTTTACACAGTTGAAGTCAGAATTAATAGCCCTCCTGAATTATTAGCCCCCTGTATACCCCCACCCCCCAATTTCTGTTTAACAGAAAATCATTTTTAAAAAAATTCTAAAAATAATACTTTTAATAACTAATTTCTAAATACTAATTTATTTTATATTTGCCACGATGACAGTACATACAAGGTATTTTTCAAGATAGTATTCTGCTCAAAGTGCAATTTAAAGGCTTTGAAAGGGGCTCTTAAACAAAAATGACCAATAAAAGTTGTAAAGCACCAAAAGCAGCCAATATTAATACTTATTAGGCTGTTGTTATCCATGAATATGCAAATGTACTTTTTTTTTTAAAAAAGAAGCTAGAAAAATCGTAAAACTCTACATTATAATTAGAATTATTATTATTATTATTCATTCATTTTCTTTTCGGCTTAGTCCCTTTATTAATCTGGGGTCACCACAGTGGAATGAACCGCTAACTTATCCAGCATTTGTTTTACGCAGCGGATGGCCTTTCAGCCGCAACCCATCTCTGGGAAAATTATTATTATTATTATTATTATTATTATTATTATTATGTTAAGCTGAATGTGGTGGCCAGTTTATTATTTGCATAACAAATGTCAATAGGCCAAAGATTTAAATTTACAACTTTAACAGTTTGCTATTTTGTCCCCTAGTGATATTTCCTAAAGTAGCCTAAAAATAACTAGCCTATTCATATTTCTTTATTCTAAATCTTTAGAAATTGTTTTTGGTACATCAAAAAGTGTGACCATCCAATAGTCCAGCAAATTAATGTGCTTAAAATCTCATAATTAAATAGAAAATGAGTCAAATAACTGCAAAAAAGTCCACTTTTTGAGAAAAAATAACCCCCCTTTCACCAGGCTCGCTGCGGGCCTGTTAGTTTTTATGATTCATAGAAAGTTTATTTTATTTGTATTAGGGCCACTTACCTTTCTTATTAGTTAATTGCTGTGTTCATAGATTGTAGCTGCTACGATATGCCTTGTAAAATATGTCTCGGGTTTAAGCAGAATACACTTGTTTTTCATGAACAGCTATGAACATATGAATACAAACACATCCATGTTTTGCACATTTTAACAAAGACACAAAATTACATCTGTCAGTTTTTTTTCTAGAGATATTCTACAAAAACTTTCTGTCGTTATTGATGTTATTTTCACCTGCATTTACAGTCAAGCTGTAATTTTTTTATTCATTCATTCTGAAAGATTATGTGCATTTTAATGCAGTTGCATTTACATTTAATGAACTCTGATGTGATCAATTCTCTATATGATGGGGTGACCTGTGCCTTAACCCCCACAAACTGATAGGTGTGAACTAAATGACCCTTTTACGATAGGTGTGACCCTTTCACAATCTCGATGGGTAATAGCAAAACAACAACTGAAACATCTGATAAGAGGGTCCTGCTGAGTAAACACAGAATGATTTGTTTGATGCTAGTATAAAGTACTGTCTCACAGACATTACTTTGGGTTAAGTTACTTGAAGACCGATGAGTTAACATCACTGCTGAGGAACTGCACTATTCATTGTCTTTAATAAAGTCTTCTCCCCATAAGAACTTTGGTCAGCTTACTTATTTTATGTATTAGGGTCATCTAATGGCCCGTTTCCACTGAGTGGTACGGTACGGTACGGTGCGGTTCGGTACGCTTTTAAGGCCGTTTCCACTGTTTAAAAGCGTACCGAACCGAACCGTACCGTACCCCTTTTTGGTCACCCTTTCGAAAGGGTACCGAAACCCAGAAAGGGTGCTGTAAGGTGGAGCTACACGCGCAGCTGAACGCCATTGGCTTACAGAGATACGTCATTTGCTCACGCAACAAGCAGAATGAAAACAAAGGACCCGCCATGTTTAATACACAGCCGAGAGACAATGCTCCGAAATAATATCAGCATATAATAACGAGCCATGGTCGACCCGAGCTTAAACAAACCTTGTCGTCTTCTTGAACGGCCACAAAGCCGAGAGAAGAGCAGATTCTTATGGGTTACGAGCCCATAAGCGCGAGCGTGAGGTTTCGCTTCTCTCTTGTGCCCGCGTCAATGTTTGAAATAACAAAGTTCTTAACCTGGACTATTATGAACTCGGAATGACGGAGTTATTCTCTAAAGAGAATTATACATTGGCGAGCCCCCCAAGAACGGTTAAGCCAAATACAGCAAAAACTAACAATTCATTTTCTTTTTTGGCTTAGTCCCTTTATTAATCTGGGGTTGCCCCAGCGGAATGATCCGCCAACTTGTAATATATTTAAAAAATGATCAAATTAAATGATTAACTTAATATTAAAATTAGTTTGAGATTTTATAAATATTGGTGACGCAGTGGCGCAGTAGGTAGTGCTGTCACCTCACAGCAAGAAGGTCACTGGTTCGAGCCTCGGCTGGGTCAGTTGGCATTTCTGTGTGGAGTTTGCATGTTCTCCCTGCATTTGCGTGGGTTTCCTCCGGGTGCTCCGGTTTCCCCCACAGTCCAAAGACATGCAGTACAGGTAAATTGGGTAGGCTAAATTGTCTGTAGTGTATGTGTGTGTATGAGTGTGTGTAGATGTTTCCCAGAGATGGGTTGCAGCTGGAAGGGCATCCGCTGTGTGGGATAAGTTGGCGGTTCATTCCGATGTGGCGACCCCGGATTAATAAAGGGACTAAGCCGAAAAGAAAATGAATGAATCAATGAATTTTATAATTGTTGACCCTCCTACAACTTGGAGGTAAGTACGAAAACTGTCTATCCACTTAAAATAGGATTCATGACCCAGTTTAGGCTATTAATAGATAAAATGAGGTTATTAATTTGATCTAGCAGTGATGTGGACATTCATCTCTTCCTCCACAATCTGTTATTAAGCTCATTCTCGATTCACTTGTTATTTCAGGTGAGGTTTAGGTTCTCTGATGTTCATAATAAATCAGTTGTTATCTTACATTGATTAATGTCTATTTATCAACATTCAGTGACATGAATGAAATGTTTTTACTATTAGTCAGTAGCTGTATTTTTGTCAGTTAAAAAATATGTTCATAACATGCTTTTGTTTACATTTTACTGTAATTTGATTCTTTTTGGTGAATGACTTTGTAATGTGTCTTTATATTGGTAAACAAGTCAAACCAGCATTAAAAAGAAGGGGTTAACAACATACATACATTCATTTTCTTTTCGGCTCAGTCCCTTTATTAATCTGGGGTCGCCACAGGAGAATGAACTGCCAACTTATCCAGCATATGTTTTATGCAGTGGATGCCCTTTCAGCTGCAACCCATCACTGGGAATAACTCATACATTCTCGTTTACACACATAAACAATGATCAATTTAGCTTACTCAATTCACCTATACCACATGTCTTTCGACTTGTGGGGGAAACCACAGCAACCGGGAAATATAGGCAAATGCAGGGAACTCCACACAGAAATGCCAACTGACCCAGCCAAGGCTTGAACCAGCGATCTTCTTGCTGTGAGGCGACAGTTCTACCCACTGTAAATGCACAGCAAATTGTGAGGTGTTGAAAATCTGGTGTAGGCCCCTGTAGTGTTATAGTGTTAAAATCCAAGTGTACATTTACTGTTTTTAACACTGATGTGGGTTATATTGTGATGTTTAACAGTATGCGTTTCTGCTGTTGCCTTTCCATACTTCTCATCAGTGTTAACACAGCAAAAAAACTGTACATTTAACTCAGTTTGAGTTTAAATTAACACTCCTTGGGTGTACATATGACTCCCTCCATTTTGGAGTTAAAATAACACTTTCTAAAGTGTGACATTTGTACATTACTCACAGAGTTCATTTTAACACAGTAAGAGTTTATTCTTACATCAAACTGGAGTGTGTGTTACTCTTCAAAGTGTTAATATATTAAATTTATACTCGTCGAGTTCATGTGTATATAAGCTAATAAGTGCATGTACTGCTTCTGATTAGAATCAATTTATTATATCTTATAATTTATTATATCATCAAGACTGGTTTGATCACTGTTTGTCCGAAAGAACCGGTTCAAGTAAAAAAAAGGACTTTCCATCACTAGTGGGAAACACACTGCAACACTTTTAACACAAACGTCTTAAATATATGCGCGTTCACACACGTGGATTGAAATGTACTCCAGGTTTTAACACTGAAAAACACCAAAATAATCACACTGTATATTTAACACTGGAATTTTTGCTGTGAATGGTTCAGATTTGAGAGATGACATTCCTGTGTTCAGTAAAATTACTGATATAATTGTATTCAATCTGACAGTCAGTATGTTTTGCTGACCTGTGAACTTTAAACCATCACAGCAAATTTGCCAGTGCACATTTTACACCACAAGTGTTGAATTCGACACTTTTCAGGAGTCTATATGAGTCCCACCAACCAAGTGTACAGGTTACACTTTCAAAAGTGTTGAATATATATACACCTCTGCAGTGTAAAATATATACACTTATAAAAGTGTAACCTGTACACTTGGCTGGTGGGACTCATATAGACACCTGACAAGTGTTAAATTCAACACCTGTGGTGTAAAATGTACACTGGCATATTTGTTGTGTGGTTAGCCCTCCTGTGTATTTTTTATTTTTCAATTTTTTTCTAATATAACTTCTACAGTATTTCCTACTATGTTTTACTTTTGAGAAAGGTTTATTTCTTATAATTTGGCTGGAATAGGCAGTTCATTCCGCTGTGGCCACCCCAGATTAATAAAGGGACTTAGCTGAAAAAGAAAATGAATGAATGAATGGCTGGAATAAAAATAATATTTTTTTAAAATGAAATAGATAATGTCAACATTATTAGCAGCCTTAAGATTATAATTTTTTTGATTGGCTACAGATTAAACTAAAGTTGTCCAATGACTTGCCTATTAACCTAGTTCAGCATTTAAATAGCACTTTATGCGTGAGTACTCTCTTGCAAAATAACTGAAACTGTACTGTATTCATAGTGAAGACAAAAATTATGTGTTAGTTTTATTATGTCTAAAATGTGTTGAAAAAATCTCTCTGTTAAAATAGATTTTGACATAGAAGGGATAATAATTTTGCCTTCAACTGTACATGGTATAATGAAGGTTAAATTTTGCTATATAAACTTTAATGTGTAAATGCATTGCACATTTTTTGTGTGCGCAATTTTGCTTAAAGTCTCCAGTTAAATTAAAAAGTTAAAGCAAACTAAGCTAAAATTATTTAAAAAATATATGTCTTATTCTGGAGGAACAATTGTCGACTTTGAAAAAAAATATATCATTTGGTATGTTGTTTTAACCCAAATTTGAGCGAAATATAGGTTCATTTTAACCTGATGTTAAGAGTTGTCCATATTTTACCCAGGTTTGGGTGAACGACTCATTTTTAGAGAAAACCTTAATTCGTTTTCCTTTGGCTTAGTTACATTATTCATCAGATTCACAAATGTTTTACACAGCAGATGCCCTTCTAGCTGCAATCCAATACTAGGTAACACCCGTACACACTCATTCACACACATACTCTACGACCAATTTAGTTTATCAATTCAGCTATACCGCATGTCTTTAGAGTGGGGAAACCAGAGCACCCGGAGGAAACCCACGCGAACACGGGGAGAACATGCAAACTCCACACAGAAATGCCAACTGACCAAGCTGGGACTCGAACCAGCGATCTTCTTGCTGTGAGGCAACAGTACTAACCACTGAGCCACTGTGTTTTTTTTTATTTATAGTATGCTTATATTTATTCTTTTTTATTTAAAAAATATATTTTATAACAAATATAGCCAACTAAAACTTCACACGACATTTTGCCACAATTGTTTTGTTACAATCTTTTGTGATTGTGCCTGATTGAAAATCACAGCAAAAATGAAAGTGAAATTAAAACTGCGCTGTATTTCTACAAGCCTCCACGTGGTGGCAATATAGATCTTGTAATCCATCATATCACACATTTCAGGTGCTACGAAACAGACTTCACGCAATTACGCCATGCAACAGTCGATCAAATCTACCAATATAAGATATTAATAACATATTCTGATCATTATCAGAGAAACGTGCACAAATGCACTCATGGACCAAATCAACCTACTGTCCATTTTAAGTACAGTATATATACCTTTCTTATTAATCATGGAGACTTAAGGGGTTTATTGTTTATTTTTTGTGCAACTAATTCAAAAATAATATTTAATATAGGCCTATATATGCACAATTTAAGTTAATTTAGATATGTAAAATTTGCCACGTTAAATAAATTGGGAGCAAACCCGTTTGTTTCATTCCGTTTTTTATGACAGCGTTGTCTTGTTTAGCCTAATTATTTAGTGTTTTCCCTTGCACGTGTTGTTGCGGGCTGAGCGCGTGGGGATGGCGGGGCCAGACGCGGCGTCGTCACGCACGAGGGCGGGGCCACACTATGCAGCAGCGCAAGGAGGAAAAGCAAGAGGCAGCGCGCTGGAAATTGGCAACACAGATTCGCATGCACCACAACTGTGCCGATGGTAATATGGATTGACACAGCTCCTCCCGAGACGTGAGTACATTTGATCTGTGAAACAATCCGAAGAATGAGTCTTGAGTTTCTTTACTGGTTACACAACTAAGAGAAATGACCATAAAGAAATGTGCTGTTTGTTTGACGTGTAGTGCGCAGGGAGGCGAACTGGACATAAGTTACATTTGCAAGCTGGTTGTATGACTTGGCTGCTATCTTATAATCGCTTCCCCTTTGTGACTTTCTGCTATGTATGTATAGTAACAACCATAACTCTGACTGTCAAATCGAAAGCTACAGCACTAAGGTTGCCTTTTGGGGGAAAACAAATGTCTTTCATTGGCAGAAGAAGGTGAAAGTATGCATATGCGGTGCGACCTGAAAGGCCGGTGTTTGTTTATCTTGCGATTATTTTGTAATTTACTATGTATCCGAAGCTTTCGAGTTGTTCATGCTTTGCCATAATCATCTATCCATCTAAGGTTTGGCTTGTAAACTTGTCAACATTCTCAATACATGTCATTGGGCTGTTTAAAGGGATAGTACACTATAAATATATATAAACATATTGCACACACTTGGGCCATTCAGTACAGAGAGGTAAAGCTGATTTAATATTCACACATTCGGACTTTCTTCTTAACATTATAGTTTTGGAAAAATATTCTTTGCAAATTCTAAATAGGGAAATCATATAAGCAGCCAAATACTATCAAAGTACAACGTTCACAGTCATTTAAATAATGCTAATGTTGTTTTGAAGTCATGCTATTCTAATCATGACCTAATTTTAAAAGTAGCATGGTAAACAATATAGGGACCATGTCAAAAGTTGTCACTGGACGAATGTGTGAATATAAAATCAACTTTACCTCAATAAGGAATCCATAATTTCTTTAGCAGAGCATTAATTACGATTTTTAGCAGATACTGTGGTCCTTGGTGGATCTTGAAAAGGCAGACAACAGCTATTGTCACTTTGAGAGTGAATAAAACAAAACAAAACAAAACAAAATTAATACCTTTGGATCTTGATGATACATTGACGTCTTATGAAGTGAAACAATTATTCTGTGAAAGAAGCTGAACGGTATTTACACTTTAATGCCTTCCACAGCTTCAGTAAACACTCCGTAAACTCGCGCTAACCTCACATTGTTTGTTTACATTTTGTAATGCTGTAGGTTACAGCATCCATGGTGCAATTTTGATGTATTCAATGCAACATACCTGTCCTCCCTCTCTGTTGCAAACAAAGTAATGTTTTAAGAAATCTTACAAAACACATGGTAAAGTATGTAGTTTTTGAAAAACTGGTGATTTTGTTTTAGATTAATGGGTTTCAATATATATTTTATTGTTGAAAGAAGAAATTAAAACGTTAAACGTTTAAATTAAACCATAAAAATCATAAAAGTGTCATTACAAACAAAGATTTCTAAAAAACATAAAGCAATTATTATTTTTGTTTAAAAGGCAAACAAATATTGCAAGCTGTGTTTTAGGCTAAACATATTCCTTATTTGAGTCTACATTGTTTTGACTCTTGAATCAAATTCTGATCTGTTTTGAACCAGGCTAGAACTTACGGTGACCAACTGTTTTTATAATGCTACAAAATTCACTTGCAAAAATTCATTTGCTTTGCTGTTTTATTGCAAGAATTGTATAGAGAAATATTGATGCAATGGAAGGTCAGTTTCTGTATTTGTTACAGCCAGTTGTTTCACAGACATTGTCTGCAATAATAAGGGTTCAATTTATTTTTGCTTATACATAATAAATAACAAATTTCTCTCACTGATTAATGTTTATCTCATTCCCAAACACTCCTTCCATAAACAAAGCAAGACCTAATAGGGTTTGGCTGATTTTCTCCTGATTGGAGTTTGATATTTCATGAAGCTGGCAGGCTGTTGCATAAGCACAGTTCAAGTGCAGTGTGCTTGATCACACATTCGTTTGGGGATTTGCTGTAGTTACACTCAGCTGAGATGGAAACAAGGACCATGTGCAAGAACCACAGCAGCTTGTATTAAGTGGGATTTACATTAAGACTTTGTGACTCTAATGGCCAGAATTGTTAGGGTGTGTTTACACTTGTTGGGCGATATGAGATAAAATTCATATCACAATATTTTTCCGATGTCCATCAGATGTCCATATTGTATCGCGATATGACAAAAAAAAAGCTGAATCACATTTCAGTACACTTTAGCAACAAGAAGAACAGTAGGCCTGGTATAAATAAACTAAATATTACATAAAATCAAATTTTTAATGTTTAGGAGATTAAAATGAAGTATATTGCTTGCTACACAGAAAACATGGGAACTACAAACTTAGACGTTGAAGAGTAAGTTTAAAGATAGCCTATGTACTCAGATAAGCTCTCTTTTGGTTCCTCAAACTAGATTATTTTACTTGATAGGTTAATATTTGTGTTTTTTTAATGTCTTGATTTCTTAATAAACACTATAATAACGGCACCTGTTTGTAAAAAGGACATTTTTTTATGAAATGTATTGCATATGCAATTTTATTCAAAAAATACTCCTCACCATAAAATGTCTGGACGCAGTTTGATCAAATATTGAATAATTTTTTTTTGCTTTGACTTTGCATTGATTCAGAAGCTGAGAGGTTATTTCATAGTACCATAGTAACCCTCACGCACATGGCTTCCTCTTAGAGTGTGTAAAACAGATGCAAACAGTCAAAACACATCCACAGTGAAGCGGTAATCTGGTCACAGTTCTGGTTAATAAGTTCTGGTCTCCACAGTTGCTGACATTTTAATAACATTCATAATTTCTGAAGACACAACAGGGTGTTTTCAAAACACTCTTGTTTTTGCTGGTTAAAGATGCAGAAGTTGTGTGACACCATGCTTACACTTTTAAAATGAACTAGCAGCAAGCTGAGTACAGCTAATTGTAAAGCACACAATGTCATCTATTGGTAAAAACGAAGCAGAGAATAGATTCAAGAGAGAATCACGATGTGCTCTCGATATAGAATCATTTCTCGATTCAATTTATTGCCTCAACTCTAATGCTAAAAGTACACTGTCTTCAGCAGAGTTGCTTTATAGCTAAACTTAATTAGCTTTAGCTGACATTTTGCAGCATCTGTACTATATTGAACTAAACTGAATCAATATTGAACTGAATATTGACACTGTTGCTACTTTATAGCTACTTCTCAGGTGAATTGAATTTTGTGTCATGTTTGCTTTGGTTTACATCATTATCCAGATTTCCATCCAAACATAAAGCAAGTCTTTTTCAAAGTTTGCAAAAAAAGAAAAAAAACACAAATGCAAATTAGGTGCATTTCCATACGTTGGTTAGATTGGGTCCCTGTAGTATTGGTAACCAATAGTAAACAAGCCAGGCAAAATGGAAACGGCTGATTAGTTTATTTGCCAAATATATTTCCATCTCATTGTTATTCCAATGCTGTCTCATGACAATTTGAAAGCTGTTGTATTTAGTGGCTAATAATTTGTATGAATTTGTACGATCCAATTTGTAAGTTTTTGTGCGGTTTGTTCATCCCCTATTGATGGTTGAGTTTGGTGTCACACCAATTTTAAAAACTGCTCATACTGTACGAAACTGACAAAATGTGAAATAGGATTACGTTTTCTCATGAGATTGGGCTGCTTTTAGGCATGGGCCGGTATAAGATTCTGACGTTATGATAACCTTGGATAAAAAAATCATAGTTTCATGGTAATGTGATTACTGCTCTAAAATATATTCTTTTTAAATGTCTGTCTAAAAAACAAAATGGTGCTATTTTTCCCCATTTAAAATATTTTGGGCCAGTAAACATGTCAGGCTCAGTAATTCAAGTGAATCATTGACTGCGGTCTTCATTTGTTTCAAAAACACAGATGCCTTTACAATTTACACCTTAAAAACTACTACTACTAATACTAATAATAATACTAATAATAATAATAATAATAATAATAATAATAATAATAATAATAATAATAATAATAATAATA
>CAIGQQ010039888.1:3844360-3869342 GCA_903798035.1 Danio albolineatus
TAATAATAATAATAATAATAATAATAATAATAATAATAATAATAATAGGGGCGCCACGGTGGCGCGTGAGTAGCACGTTCGCCTCACAGCAAGAAGGTCGCTGGTTCGATCCCCGGTTGGGGCAGGTCCCGGTTGGGCCAGTTGGCATTTCTGTGTGGAGTTTGCATGTTCTCCCCGTGGTTGCGTGGGTTTCCTCCGGGTGCTCCGGTTTCCCCCACAGTCCAAAGACATGCGGTACAGGTGAATTGGGTAAGCTAAATTGTCCATAGTGTATGTGTGCGAATGAGAATGTATGGATGTGTTTCCCAGAGATGGGTTGTGGCTGGAAGGGCATCCGCTGCGTAAAACAAATGCCGGATAAGTTGGCGGTTCATTCCACTGTGGTGACCCCGGATTAATAAAGGGACTAAGCCGAAAAGAAAATGAATGAATGAATGAATAATAATAATAATAATAATAATAAAAACACATACCTTAGGAACGGTAGCAGAAAATTTTGGCGGTATGAAAACCTTGACTTTTCCAAAACGTGGTATACCTTGAAAACGGTTATCGTCCCATGCCTGGCTGCTTTATTCTCATTAACCCTTTTTCTCACAAGTCCAAAATCACCTTAAATGACTATAAAAACTTGCAAATTATTTATATTATTACAATATTATTGATGTATATTACAATATTACTGATTTTTCTTTATTAAAAAGATTCTCATTCAGTACTTCAAAATGTGCATTAACACAGGGTGATGGAAACCCTGCTATTGATTCTGTTGTTTTTGAAGGTGCTTTTTGAAGCAACCTGAATAAATCATTATACAGTACATCAAAGTGACTTGACTTGATGAAAAATGTTTGTTTGGTTCTGTTCTGTTATTTTTTCGATGGTCGGAAAAACGATATTTTCATCCTCATTATCAGCATTGCCTCATCTCAGGTCACATAGACCTCTGCTGTTCTATCTCATGTCACAATCAGTTACAATCATTCATGTCTGTGACTCAGACATAACACATTCCTCCGGCAGTGTGAGCTGTGTGATTATTCCCCTTCATTACCTGAAAAGGCACCTTTACAAGATTTACAGCCTGAGAATTTCAATCACAGAGACAAGTTTTTCTCCTGAAGATTGGCAGCATTCTCAAGAGGTGCTGTAGCCCTATGCCAGGATTTCAGAGCATCAATTTTTTTCTGATGGCTCCACGGACCATTAGGCTCAGACTATATATACATGGAAGCACTTTATCTCTGAGGTTATGTAAACTGTGGAAGAAATGCATACACTGAGAAAAAACAACTAGTTGAGTGTGGAAACTGATTAGCAAGTGAATTAGCTCATCATTCTTGAGTAAAAATTAGTAACTGTAACTTAAGGTACTGGGAAAACTTTAGCAGACCAGTTCTCACTATTAACTAGTTTCTTATTAGCATGATTATTATTAAGATATTGTTTATTATTACTTATAAAGCACATACTGTATTCTGCATGATCTTTTTCTACATTTCTAATCTTACCCATTACCTAAACCCAACTACTACATCAATAATTTTGAATAATAAGTAACTACTAACTAACTACTTGATAAGTAGTAAATTATTACTTTATTGAGCTAAAAGTCTTAGTTAATGGTTTGTTAATAGTGAGAATTGTACCTTCAAAAGTTTGAAAAATGTTAGAAACCCGTAACCATTGACTTTTATAATAGGAAAAACAAATACTATTAGTTAAGTCAATGGTTACAGGTTTCCAAGAATTTTTTTTTTAAACATTATGACAGGATTTTAAGTTTTGAGTGAACTGTACTTTTTGGTTGATAATTTTAGTTTAAGATTGTTAAGTTAATTAAGTTAAGCTGAAGATACCTGAGTTGCCAATGCTGAACTGCAACAAACTTTTATCAATTAGTTTGTTAGTGTAAGTCAGGTGCTGACAACAGAGTTGAGGATCCAAATGCAGCGTCTTTATTAAGCATAACAAGGGCAATAAAGGGCAATTCAAAAGAGTAGTCAGGGTACAAGCAAAGAGATCGGGCCAGGAACAGCATAAAAAATAAGCAAAGCGAGGGCCAGGAAACAGCACGGAAAAGACAAAACAAGAAAATGCTTCAGATTTTTACAAAAAAACAAGACTCAGCAAAGTGTGTGTGAGAGGTGAATATATATGTAGTTCGATGTACTTTTTGTAGTTCGATTGGCAAGGATTAGATCACTGGTGATCATGACAGTTTAATCAAATGATGATGAGCTAATTTACTTGCAACATTTTAATTTACTTGCTACAAAGACATGTGGTATAGGTGAATTGGGTAAGGCTAAATTGTCCGTAGTGTATGAGAGTGAATGAGTGTGTATGGATGTTTCCCAGAGATGGGTTGCAGCTGGAAGGGCATCCGCTGCATAAAACAAATGCTGGATAAGTTGGCGGTTCATTCCGCTGTGGCAACCCCGGATTAATAAAGGGACTAAGCCGACAAGAAAATGAATGAATGAATGAATTATAGGGATCACACAGAACTGAATATTCAGTCGTCATTCACTCACCGTTCTCTTGTTATAAACCTGTTTCAATTTTTTTTTTTTGAAAACAAAAGATATTTTGAGAAAACTGGTAACCATTGACTTGCATATTTTTTCTGTGATATGTGTAATGTGAACGCTGATGTGGTTGTATGGTGAAGCCAAAGATAAGTTTCCACTTGTGGACAATAAAGAAAGTAAAGTTAATGGATTTAGAGTTGTGAAGAAACCAGTTTGATTTGTGCTTCTAAAGATTTTAATCAGAGTGATCTTTTTGTTCATCTCACTAAACGTATCATTTTTATTCTATAATTCTGATGCCTGTTGAGCACCATGCTCAGCTCAGATGCATGATGGGATGCATGCTGCTGTTCACACAGAGTGGAATTGGGATCTCTCTCATTCTTTTAACTAGAATGTCTCGGCTGTTTTAGCTCTGCCTTGAGGCTGAAGCAAATCACAACTGATCTGCGGAGCAGTATCTGAACTTATGCTTTGGTGCTTCCTTGCACTAGTTATGCAATGCAGACCTGCATTATTGATATTTTCTTGGATATAAGATATTGCAGAGCTAAAAGGTCTGTCTGCTTCTATTTCTGAACGTGAAAGGCGCTTGTATGGCTGTAAACGTGACTTTGTGGAAAGGTCCTCATCCATGTGCTACAGTATGTTGAAGCAAAGATGTTATATAATTGTAAACCTGATGCGGAGTATTTCCTTGGAATGTTCCTTCTCCAGTCATGTGGATGATGGAAAGCAATCTGGGATGAATAATACATGCTGTGCTGCAAGAAAAAGCTGCTGTGCTTCTAATGACCAATGTTATACTATTTTAGGATAACAAATAGGGCTGCATGATATTGAAATAAATCTGACATTGCAATATTTTGTTTTGCTGCAATATGTATAAACTTTCACCATTTGACTAACTCAGTTTGGAAAGATTTCATTAATTTAGTCATTTGTGTCTTTTTCTATGCATTGCATCTGCACAAATTATAATTAATAAGCAAAAATAAATAAATAAACAGTGCTTTATGGTTTTCTGCTGAGTCTTTTCAAGTACATAAATTGGTCATCGTTGTATAAATATTAAAATATATATTATTTAATAATATCTTTATTTCTTAATCTTAAATAAATAATCTAATCATGTGGTGTGACTATTACTACAAATACACACTAGAGCTGCATGATTCTTGCTAAAATTAGAATCGCAATTTTTTTGCTTAAAATAGAGATCACGATTTTCTCACGATTCTGTAGATGTAAAATAAAGGTTAGTATGAGTAGCCTATTATTATTGTTATTTCAGAATACAACTATTCATTATTCTGATGTTGAATTATTATGTTTGAGACATGTGCTTGCAATCTGTCATTGTCAACATTATTAGACCCTGTTTTTCAGACATTTGTCATTATCAGATTCCCTCCTGCATTTATATTTAACATTATATAGGCTAAAGTTATATTGACACTGTTAAACATTTATTCTCATGCACAACACTCTTTGTTCACTATGAAAGAAAAACATATTATATGCTTGTCGTAATCATTAATCTAAAATGCGATATGATCATTTAAATGATGTGCTTTCGGTTTCATTTTCTCTGCTTAGTGCGGTTCATACTTCCAGCGCGGCTTCCAAACAATCGATCTGTGCCACAAACTGAATGTTGAATGTCAACTTTGTTACCTGTTATTCACAGCCTATGCAGGTTCTGTTCACTAAAGTAGGTATCATTCACAGGCACGCGCACAGCCACCTTCTCTATGGTAAAAGCTCATGGTAAAACAACGTAAAACAATGTAAAACAACGTAAAGACTTGTGCGGTCGCCTTTGCTTCTCTCCTGAACTTGAAAATATGATTGACAGAATTGTATAAATACTAAATTAAGATCGTCTAGGAGGTCGAATTGAGATCGCGATCTGTTTACGATTAATTGTGCAGCAATAATACACACATTGCGATATTGATACTCAAATGTTATATTGTTCAGCCCAAATGACAAATTAGAGAAAGGAAAGACATTGCAGTGTATTTGTTTTTTAATGTTGGTCTGATTTCGGTAAATATAAAGGAAACTGCATTATTAAGTTGTTTATCGATTACTTTTTTTTTTAAGCCCTGTAGGAACATTTGTGTCCTGCTTTAACACCTTACCATGCCATCAAATCGAATACGGATGCAGCTGTTGACAATTTGATTATTCTGTTTTAAGAATTTCCTGTACTTTTCTGTACTTTAAGTGTCATGAAACCCATGTTTTAGTACTGGTTTTAAAATACGTTTTTAAAACTCGATACTTTTAGCCTGCAAAAGTAAAACATCAGTGTTTTCTACAAATGCATAATGCTGTTGGTCATTGCAAGCAACAAAATGAACATAAATTCTACATGGGTTTGTAAGCTCACTGTACATACACTGACATTGCACATGGATCACATTTGTTAAAGACTGTGTGTGCAGACAAAAATTATGCCATACACAAAGTCTTATAATGTGCAATCTCTGAACATGTCTGTCAGTTCAATGTTTGAAGCTCATATAATACATTCACAAATAATTAGTGCTTGATTAGCTGGTTCAGGTGTGTTTGATTTAGGGTTGGAGCTAAACTCTCCAGGACACCGGTCCTCCAGGACCGAGTTTGGACACTCCTGGTTTACATGTTCTTTTAAATGTGACCCATATTCGATTCCAACGCTATCTCATGGCAATTCGTAACTTTTGATTTAGTGGCTAATTCGTATGAATTCGTACGATCTAATTCACCCAATGACGGTTGGGTTTAGGGGTGGGGTTGGGTGCCACACCTCCTTTTTTAAATCGTACATTTTCGGACGACTGAACTAAACTAACTAACTAAATTAGCCACTAAACTGGCAAAATGTAAAATGATTACGTTTTCTCGTGAGATCAGGCTGTTCGATTCATGTGTTTACACTGGCCATACAATTTACAATGTTGCACTTGTGTAACGGTGGCTTCTCGCATCTGCACCACACTAGCCACAATGGAAGAAATTGTCTTGCTTTTAGCTCTGTGAAATATGCGAAGTTCTCCCAACATTAAAATGATTTTGAGGTAGATGAGGTGGTAATGGGCCTTCATCGTAGCTTGCGCCTATGGTTTATATATTGTGTCCTACACTGACTCATCTCCCCACTGGGCAAGAAGTTCAGGTAACTTCAGCCGTCAACCACTTTCCTCCTCCATGTTTCCTCTGTTGTTGTTTACCGCATCGGTGTCTCCACAGGCGCTCTTTCTTCTACGTCATTAAATCACGGAGAAGTACCACATTGTTGCAAGTTTAATGACATACAAAATGGAACGCCTCAGTAAATTCGATCTGCCTGTTTACATGAGTTGCATTGTCACATATCCGATTTATATCAGATTTATTTCCACATATAAAGAGTCCGTTTCCCAGAGATGGGTTGCGGCTGGAAGGGCATCCGCTGCGTAAAAAATATGCTGGATAAGTTGGCGGTTGTTTCCGCTGTGGCGACCCCGGATTAATAAAGGGACTAAGCCGACAAGAAAATGAATGAATGAATGAATAAAGGAGTCCTAAAACCGATCTCTGAATATCCAGATGCATTCGTTGATTTTGTGTTTACACGGTCTTAGAACAGATCCGATCTGTGTCACATATGAGCAATTGGGTCACATTTAACTGACAGTGTAAACGGGGCCTTGGATCGGATGGATCTGAATGGCTCTGAATAGAACAGCATAAAAGTGAAACAAATATTTGGACAACAAAGAATATAAGAAAACGGTGTGTAAAAAATAAAGTTCTTACAGTGAATCACTAGTATAGATTATGTGCATGTGGATTGTAGCAACAAAACCTGCAAGTACAACCTCTTCAATTTGGACAAGAAAATATCAGGGGCTAAATACACAAACTTTGGAGTGATCCATTTGATAGCATGATAGAAATCTCTACATATCACTCATCCCCTATTTAGATGCATTTCTGTGAAATCGGAGCTCAGTATCTAACAAGCACCTGCGCACCAGTGGAGAATGATGCCATTTCCTGCTGACCTTCAGAGCCGTTGTCCTTGTCAGTCATAGAGAAACATGCTGAACAAGTGTTTTAGATTCAGGGGTTGGCTAGATCATTTGAGCTGTGCATATTTTCTTTTTCATGAGCTAATTGGTAATATGTAAAGTTTTTAAGCTTTTCTAGCTATATATATTTGTGTATGAACATCTTTGTTCAGTACCTCAATTCATCTTTATCTACTTCCTCAAATTGAGGTTTCCACTGCAAGTGGCAAACCACTTCCCTTAAGACCTCTTTAAAACTGCAAAACAGCTTGCTATAGCTGTTAATACTTGCACTCATTCGCTACACCGACTTCTCATTAAACACTTTTGAAGGAAGTTTTGAGGGATTCTTTAATTGCAATAAGTTTTGCAAATGACAATTCTTCAGTGGATTTACCTCTCGCTTGTTTTAACTGAACTTTAGCGTAAACTTTAAGTTAAATCTCATGCTTTGTGGCAAGATTTACAGTGAGATAAAGAAGAAGCTACATTATGTACTGTATTTTTATGACATCAGCTGATGAACCAGATTTATCAGATGTAGAACTTTTTAAAAAGTTGGGGAAATTATCTTTGCATTACCTGTGTCTTTAGCTATAAGTATCACCCAAATGAACTACCAAACCCAAAACATTATTTTCGGAATGGTATGGTACAGTATCTTATTTTTTTACAACATAAAAATATATATTTTCAGATTTTTTTATTTTTTTATTTTTTAGTTCCTTTATTTTTTGTAAACATACAACACAGTCTGATAGGAAATATGTGCTTCAGTCTGTTTGTGAAACTCCAAAAATGTACTTCAGCATACTTTGACTGCAGTTTCTAGGTAAAATGAGTGACATGGGGCACTATGAAACCAGCAACCTTTGTACCTTTTCACATTCATTTTATTTACAGTGATTTTTCGGTGAATAATTTTGTGGAGTTTGGACAGGACCAAATAAATATCAGTAAGCAACTTAATGGTAATGTTATAAGTTTGCCTCATCTGTATTTGTCCATATGGACTGCTTTTCCAGAGTGGTTTGCAAGAGAGCTCACTTTGTAAGTTGTTGTGCTTTGGTGCAGAGTACTCAGGTCTGGTAAAGAGATACTAAAAGCAGTGCAAGGTAAAACTTTTCTTGAAAAGCACTGAGAAAACTGTGAAAACAATCGTGCTTAATGTTAAAAGAGTCGTTAAGCAACAAAAAAAGAACTTAATGTGTTTTTGCCGTGTGCTGTCTATAAAATAAGTGTTACCTTGGCTTCATATGAAAAAATATGATTCCCGATGCACACAAACCTCCACTCAAAAATGACTGTTGCTGCTTGTTCAAACTACTTGTTTAAAATGAGGTGAAGTAACACAATTATTGTATTTATTGGACTATTTATTTGTGTTATGTTCAATCCACTTTCATTTGTTAGACGACATGAGGGAATTGTGCTGGTGTAACTACCTGGTTAGTGGAGACGTATATCCGAGCATGCTTAATGTGAGGTTGTGTTACGAAGGGAAAATGTTGACAACAAAATTAATTTGTACTTGTAAGTGTTTCTCAACTGGTGGGTCACCGATCAGTTCTAAGTGACAAACAGGGTGTTTTTATTATGCATTATTATACGTTAAGACACGTGGAAGTGAAAAACACCTTTCTTATAAAGGATGACATGCATTAATCAAAAGAGTCTAATTATATCAATGAGAGAAATCTGGAAAGCGGCTAAAACCCCTCACGAGCACTGTGCTTAAATTAGGCCTGTGACAATAATCAATACTATATATCGACTTCTCAAACAACACATGGACATGACCTCAATCATTTTTGGTGATGCAGTATATATCGCCCATACATAATAACCAAACTAGAAACATTTTAGCTGATTGCGAAGCATCTCTATCGCTATTGGAAGTGCCGGTGTCAGTACGGTTAAAAAACACTGTAGTATTTAATATAAATTACATTACTACTGAAAATAGATCTGGTAGCAGGTATTGCATTCTGTTACTTTTTACCTTGCACTTTTTAGTTAACATTTATTATTATTTATTTAGGATACACTTTTTGCCATTCTGATTCCAATGGCTGATTTTTAAATTGTTAAAATGAAGGTAATTAAATGAAATACTCTTAATAATAAAATATAACGTGTTGTTTGGAAGAGTGTACTTGCATTGTGATGATTTATATTGTCATTGGCATTATATAATGAGTGGCATAAAATGGTCTTAAAATGACAGTAATATTGTTTATCGCATTTATTTTGGTGCAGTCATAACATACAACAAAAAATAGACACTGTATCATGACAGGCCTATTGAATGCAATGGATGCTATATGAGCTGGCTCTCCACTTAAACCCACTTAAACACAGCACAAATTTATTTAATGTGTTACAAAAAAAAAATAAAAAATCTTACCAAAGAAAAATAAACTTTCCTGACCTGTCAGCTGTTACTTCTCACAGCGATTTACTAGGTAGTTACACCAATACAGTTCATTCATTTTCCCAACACAAACAAATTATGTTAACTTATTTATTTATTTTATTTTTTAAATGTTATTCTTGTAGTTCTTTTCAATTTAAGTACATTGAACAAATCAATTAAAATGTCAACAACAAAAAACAACAACATGTCAACATGTTGAAGGAAGGAATTTATTGAAAATGAAAAAGGTAAACAAACTGAAGAAGTCTCTAAATGGTTTTGTCTTAATAAATTGTCCTTGCATTTGGCTAAAATGGAATTGATTTTATTCGGTTCAGCTGCGAAACAGAAAATGTGTCAGGTCAGAGGTAAAAGTACATCAAATGATTACACCAAAACATGACGTTAAATATTTAGGGTGCATTTTAGATAGTAATTTGACAGGTGAGAAGATGGCTGTTATAGTTCATTCAAAAGTTTGTTCTAAAATTAAGTTTTTAGCTAGACAGGCAGAGCTCTTAGATACCCAAACTTTAAAAATATTAGCTAGTGCATTAGTGCAGCCATATTTTGACCATGCTGCCGCTTTTTGGTACAGCGGTAATTCTAAAAGAAAATGACAAATAAGTTGTGTAGAATTGTTATGAAAGTTCCTCCACTGACACATTTAAATAATGAACATTATAGTAAAAGTAATTTTTTTTAAAGTCGAAAAAAGGGCCACTTTTTTAAATTAGTGATGGTGTTTAAGATTTTAAAGAAAATGATACCTAAATATTTCCTTGATTATTATGTTTTAGTTAGTGAGGTACACTGTTATTCTACAAGAGCGAGTAGCAGGGGTATTTATCCCTGTAGATTTAAGAGTGAATCAGGTAGAAATTCTTTTTTGTGTACTAGCTGTTGCTTTTAAAGAGATTCAAATTAAGAGCGTTTTTAGAAGGGAAATTAAAAAATGGTTGTTTTACAATTAGAGTTGAGGAGTTTTGTTGTTCTGAGTTGTTGAGCTGATGATGTGTGCACTCCATTTATGATTTGCCCGTCCATTTTTTAAGAATATCGAGGACCACAATGGAAATAAGCCTGTGGCTTTTTTGTGTATTTTATCCTTGACCGTTTTTAAAACATGAATGAATTAGTCTAACTGCACTTGTTTGTATATTTCTGTCAAAATTGTCAAATAAAATCAATCAATTAACAACAAAAAAATGAAATGTGTTGTTTCAGCTCATTTAAAACATAATATCATAAAAGTGTTATCAGTAATATCAAACATATCAATTATAATTCATATCAAGCATAATATCAAACATTTTTTTAAGTGTGACAATACCAACACTGCTGTGGAGAAACTATTTCATAAGAGTTGTCAGAAGATATTTATTAGTTTAAGCTCGTCTTGAACCTGAAACCCAATTAGTTTCATAAAACATTAAATAAAACCCTGTTAAACATGTTACACTTACCAAAAAATGCTTTATGTGTGTGCGCGTGTATATGAGCTCATGCTGAGGGAAGGATGGCTGTTGCTCATTTTCATCTCAAAGGGTAGCATCTGTGGTTGTCCTCTAAAGAAATTATGCAAGCTCCGATTGGATGAACAAACCATCCTAATGGAGGGGCAGTTGTTTTGTTCTCAAGCACAAAAACACATACACACTCACACAAGGGGTCTCTCTCTCTTTTTTTTCTCTCTCTATTTATCCCTCCATCACACACAGTGCAGTGTCTGCTACGCCAACCCATAGATCAGTGCCTCCCTAATGCTAGTGAGGCCATCTGGAGAGTTTACATGCTGGAAGTTTCTCAGGACGTCACTCTGACAGAAAACATTAGGTGAGGACTGTTATTATCCAATGACCTTACTGTTACCAGTGTATATATTTCTGGCTCTCCGACATCCATTATTACCACAAATAGTCGAACACACTGATTTGTTTTGACACTGTGCTATAAAGCTTGTGGCAATTTATGTTTTTAAGGAAGCTTCGGTTCTGGATTCTGTCTTTTAGGGCAACACGGTATTGGAAGAAATTGACATTGAGGTATTTTGTTTTTATGCTATATATATTCCGATATGAATATAATTTCAGAAGATTCATAATTTTAAAATAGTTTTTTTCTGTAGATTCTAACAATATTATAAAATAAAATAAATGCCCTTGCAAATTCTGACTGGCACATTGTGTTCACAGGTAAATAAAAGCTTTGAAATGTCACGTTTTTGGTCACGTTTACACTGTCAGGTCTTGATACTCAATTCCGATTGGTTGCCTATGTGTAATTTTTTTGCCTGTCTGTTTACAGGTTGTTTTAATTGTGACCCATATTCGATTCTTGGGTTATTACACTTGCCATACAATTTACGACGCATGTGTAAAATTGGGTTCTAGCATCTGTGCCACACTAGCCATGATGGAACAAATTAGCTGCGTCCCAAATGACACACTATACGCTATGCGCTTATGCACTATGTACTTGTGCACTTACACACTCAACAGCATAGTATATGTATGTAGTGTTGTCCCAAATGGAGCACTAATGGCTTTTTTACTTAGCGGAAGTTCAAACCGTTTCCTTGATGACATTTGACGGTTGCCAAATTAGTGAAATAAATGAACAAAATACCAAATAATAGCATGAGAATAACCGCATCCTTCGTCCGGAGGCGCTGTAATCACTCTCGTAGGAGAGTTTTGCTTTCACAATCCAATATAAATAAAATTATCCAACATGTGCGTCCAATAGCTCCGCCCTTTTTGTTACGTGCGCAAAACTGCGGTCATTGAGTGTGTGTGAAGTGTCCATCATTACACACTTCATATTATCGGTGGAATGAGTGCATCATCCGGGTAATTAAAGTGCACTTATTATTTTTAGAGTTTTCAGTGTGAACGCACTACTTGCACTATTTATACTTCAAAATGGCGGTGAATAGTGCACAAGTATGCAATTTGGGACGCACCTATTGTCTTGCTTTTAGCTCTGGGAAATAAGCTAAGTTCACCCTTTTGTAGCCCTGCTCCGCCATTGCAGCTGCAATATCTTCCAAAACAGATTTGTTTCTGTAGGACCCGTTAGTCTTATCTTAACTGACTCATCTACCCACGGGGCAAGAAGGCAGGTAACTTCTGCCGTCAACCACTGACCACTTTCCTCCTCCATGTCTCCTCTGTTGTTGTTATTTATCGCGTCTGCATCTCCACACACGCTCTTCCTTCTACGTCCTTAAACCGCGGAGAAGTAGCACATTGTCACAAGTTTAGTGACATACAAAAGGGAATGCCTCAATAAATCCGATCTGCCTGTTTACATGAGTCGCATTGTCACATATCCAATTTATATCTGATTTATTTCCACATATGAAGGAGGCCTGAAACCGATCTCTGAATATCCGAATGCATGCATTTATTTTGCGTTTTCACGGTCATAACAGATCCGATCTGTGTCACATATGAGCAAGTAAATCGGAATTGGGTCACATTTAACTGGAAGTGTAAACGAGGCCTTTGAAATCAGGTCTATAACTACAGCTAAGTTCAAATCAAAATCTTACAAGCTTCAATTAAATATCCAGTAACGCAACCAATAGATACCATGTACTTAAAAATATGGATAGAAATTGGGAAAACAAGCTATACTTGATATGATATCTGTCTATATCAACACAAGCTCATTGGAAATACATTCTTTCTACATCTTTCTGAGACCGCAAAATAGCACAGTCTTCAACATACCTTTGACAGCGGTTTGTAGGTAAAATAAACACTACAGGCTAGTATGACACCAACATATTTTGTTCCTTTTCACACTAGCAATATTTTCAAGGAAATACTCTCAATGAATAAAGAAGTATTTTATACAGTTCTTTGCACAACACCAAGTAAACACCAAGAAACAATTTCTGACTGTCTATGATTTGTAATCAAATACGTTTGCATAAGGACATCTCTACATCTCCATAAGGACAAGTACGAAATTGTACAGAGCAGTCGCATTTGAGTCAGGTGAAGCACAGTTCTACAAAAAAGATGCAAGCAATGTTCTGCTTTCTTGTGGATATATAGACATTTTTCTTGCAACGCAAAATTATGCTTTGCGTGTATGCGCAAGGAGAATGCTAAGAACTTCCGGTCGGCAGGTGATGCGAATAAACAGTCACATTTGGACAGCTTTGAAATTATAGTTTTAATCTATTTTATTTGCTTTTAACGTCTTTGAACCATTACTTTTGTCGATCAGCACCACCTCCTGGACTGATCATTTGAAAAATGTGATCTAATAGGATGGAAAACAGCTGCTGTGAGGCATTTTCTCCTCGTTGTTAGACGGCATCTTGTGACATTTACAATAAATGAAGCCTCGTCATCACTAAAGTCAACAGTTTCTCTTTCTTTCAAATATACAGTATAATCAACTAATTTAATTCAGCAAAATGTTTGACACACACACGTAGCCTGTACTGTCCCACTTACATAAACGGCTCCCGATTAGAATCAACATGCAGATCAGCCAGTAGAGTATCAGTAACTGACCTTTATTGGTCATTTTTGTAAATTGCATGACTTGTATACCTGCTAAACTTCAAGCTAGTAATCTGGTTTGCTCAATAATGCAATAAAGTATTGCGTGTGTGTGTGTGCACATTTGTTTAAAATCATAATTTTAAACAAAAAGGATAAATTTTTGACCGCTTGAGAGTGGGTTAAAAGTTTTACCTGAGTATGTGTGTAGGAGGAAGTGATGCAGCTGTAAATGAGAGGTGTGTGGGAAGAGGAGAGGAGACACTGATGTGTTATAGAGATGATCGTGTTGAGCTTGGTTTGTTATCTCTCTCTTTCTGTGTGGGAAGTAACTACCGATGCAGAAGAACATATCACCTGCTTAACTCCTTAATGTCATTATACTGCCTGTACTGTACTATATGTGTATGTAAGAGAGAGCAAAAGAGAGAGAGCTTGTCAGTGTAAATGGAGGTCTACGGGTTTGAGGTTTGGCAGTCAGACAGAAAGTGAAAACTGGGAAACTAGGTTTGTCCTTTTACGGTCTGCAGACTCTGCTCTCTTTCTGACTCATTGCCAGTGGAAAAAGAGCCCTTAAAACAAACAGTTTTTTTTTCTTCATTCTTTCAGTCCATTTTTTTCTTGCTCTCTAGTGGAAATTTGAAGAGTGCTTTTGTTTTGGCGACATGCTTCACTAAAGTAAAATATTTGGTTGCGCTTTTTATAGTCTTCCTTTTAGTTGTGAACTTACATGGTAACTAAATGTGGAAGTATTACTGTGTATGCACGCATTGGTACTTACTCAAAAATGGCTTTTGATGCTTGTTTAAACTACTTATTTAAAATGAGTTGAAACAACTTATTTTTTAAGGTTTTTTGGATGGCAACTTATCTTCACTCCATTTAAATTTGTAAAAATGTTCAAATGAAAATGTAAAAAATTGTAAGCTAACTTTGGGTTTTTTCATACTAGTACTTTTGGTACGCACCTGTGTTTGTTTGATGTCAAAGAATTGTATGTTTTGCTAGTGCGCATTAGGGTGTGGTCGATAGACGATGCCATCATCCTTCGCCGATGGTCCATAGACATCACCATGCTGAGCTGGCATCGCGATCCTCTGCCCTGCCCCCATCGCAGCAGCAACCTGCTCGTGAAAAATCCGGCTCCGTTTACACTAATACATCTTAGTTTTAAAATGGCATTTTTGAACGAAAACAATCCACATCCACTCTGGCGTTTCATCAAGCATTTCTGAACAGCCCTCCGTCCACACTATACTGCTAAAAACACACATCACTTGACCACACACACACACACTCACACACACAGACACAAACTCTGTCATGGGCTCTAGCATAAGCGCATGTCTGAGCTCCATGTAGTCAGCAGGTGCTTTGAGCACAAAACCCCAGAGAGCAGTGCACGTCAGACAGTTTATCAAGGATGTACTGGATCGCGTCTCACTATAGTTGTTAAACGTGATATTTAATTGATCTTGTCTCTGTCTAACGACTCTTCAGTCTTTTGAATCTATCAGGTAACGTGTCTTACGGCTTACGGCTTATCAACAATTTTGAAGTAGTCAGAGCGCAGAGTGTATGTGTGAGCCCAATGCAGGAGTGCATTAAAGCAGTGCAGTTAAACACCAGCATATTGCTACTCTAAATCATAAGTAAAAACAGTGACACACATTCAGTATTAATGCACACAGTGGCAAAAGTTGAACTATTTTGAAACTTGACCGCCACAGCTGACGGTGGCCATAGCAACGACAAACGGCAGAGGATCACATGCTGGTAAACACATTTAAATCCATAAACAAAGCGGCATGTGTCGTGTTTTCAACTTGGTTTTAGACGCGATATGAGAATATATAGAGTTAACTAGATACACTACAAGCCGCGTGGAGCGGTCACACGTAACAAAACACAGTAAATACATAATTTGCAAACTAGAGAAAACAAGGAGGCAACTATTTTAATCGCACTTACTTACACTTGTGAAATGGAGGAAGAAACTGACCCATGAAATGTGATCTGTAAAGTTCCTGTCAAGCTCCCATAGATCAATAGTCTTTTCTGATCCTTCCTTTAACAAACGGACAATTAATCCACTGTTTTCAGCGTGTAGATTTCTCATCAGAAAAATGACAGGAACACAGCACAAGGCTGGGGCTTTAATGCTGAGATATTTTTTGCAAAAATAAACTTCAACCCCTGACTCTTCACAGCCTCATCTTTGGGTATGGAAAATAACACTAACTTTCCCTCACACGTCAGAGCACAGCGTCTCCACGACTTGATTCTACTGGGATGTGCTATAGTGTTTGTCTTCAGCTTTTTCTTTCTTTGTGGGTGGGGTCAGGGTGGGGTCGGAGGTTTTGTGCGTGCAACACAAAACGTGTGTGCTTGAGTTCCGAATTGACGTCATGGCGATCTTGACTGTTGATATCTTATGAACTTGACTTTTGATATGTTAAATAATATTGTCAAATAACCAACATTTCTCAAAATGAATACAGTATATCTCATTTTGCAACAAAACTCTTCATTTATATTTGTTTATTTGCTATAAATGCTGTTATGTTGTTCTGTGCATGTACTTGAGTTTTGAAAGGTGTAGTTCATATATTTGACTGTTCGTATTAAAGAACAAAAAGAATATCTAATTATATTTAATACAAGAATTGTTGTGATGTGAAGGAAATATAAAACTGTCTACGTAAAGCATCGTCAATGCACCGTGATGCACCGATATATCGAATTGAACCGAATCGATGGCATGATAATCGTAACCGAACCGAACTGTGAGGCCAGTGTTGGTTCACACCTCTATTTTACATAAAGAAATTGCACATGAACTTTGATCAGTGTATGGTACACAGAGCTCATCAAATGTGATGAGTAACAGCTCAGCCATTCTTTCTTAATGCATGCATTTCTGTGACCCAGCAACAAAGGCTTCTGATCTTCAGCAAAGTTAGCAAACATGCTTGAGTTTTATTCATATTTTTTTATGTGCTTTATGTATGTGTGATTATTGCTTGCATAAGAATAAATTAAACCTTTCCATAAATCTTTCTATGAATTTCCATAAATAACACGTGGATTGACTGCCTAATTCATATGGATTTCTTGTTGAACTTTTTTGAAAATTTTGGTTTAATTGATTTTTGAGAGAGTGAAATAAATTCTTTAGATATCATTAAAAGTATCTTTTCAGAAGACATAAAATAAGAAAGCCAGACCCAGTGAAAACCCATTCAGAAATGATAAAAAGTGGAGTGTTTCTAATGGCATAGTCTCCTTTTGTCTTTAATCTAGAATGTGGAAAAATGACCAAGAAAGGATTTGAGGATCTCAAGCTTTGTGCTGTCTTGCCAAGTATATCCAACAATAAAAGAAAATATCTGACTGTTTAAGGGGATTTAGGCCAACCAGCTGAACTCTGATCAACTTCCTGTCTGTTACACACGAGAAATGCTGTAAGAGAGAAGTGAAAAAGTGCTTTCACTTCAACTCTTCTTGTCCTTGCAGGAAACTAACACTGCTGAAGCATCCCATAGTGCTGTTTGAAACGATGCTGGACTTCTTCAGTGTTTTATACTTGCTTGGAGCAGACTGATTGAATTTTTGTGCCATTTTCAGCAGGGCACGTGAAGAAAAAGTGTGTCAGGTAGTCCGTAGGGATTATCTGAAAAAGCTCTCCCTGTCTCCCTGTTCCAGTTCATGTGGCTCGTAAATCTGGTGGGGTCTCCAGGTTCTATATACAGCACTCAGTGTTGGTGTTAATGGCTTCTTCTAGTTCACCGATAAAGAACAAGTAGTTTCAGTTCAGATATGGCCATGCCAGTCAAGCATTGCCTGTTTGCATCCTGCTTGTTCAGTCAAATAACTGCAGCTGTAGAAGTCAATCCATTTTCATAAACTGTATTTTTAACCCGTTTGCTGTTGGAGATGTTATCATCCACTCTGGTGTCATTTTTGAGTGTTGATTTTACCACATCTTACATTGTGTTTCAGCAAATAGAATGGTTTATAGTAACAAATCTTATTTTGACACATATTTTTGGAAAATGCTTTGAAAATGAAAAAAAAAAAAAGACACAACAAAACAAAACACTCTTGGCAAATCTACTAATCTACTTTTGTTTTGTTTGGCTGTTTTTCCCTATTGACTTCCATTATGATAATTCTTTTTTAATGCAAAGCCATGACAGCATAAAATCATGCATTGTCAATTGTCGCTGGATTGTAATTTGTAATTGTTACTGTTGATGATCAGTTGCAGTGCAAAAAAGTTGCAGTGGTCTGGTTTCTGGCTTTTATATAGTATAGTGGTGCGTGCATGTGTGTGTTAGAGAGACACTTGCGCACTTACCTTGATATGTCTGAGATAATCAAAATAAGCCCTTCAGCACACAGAACATAGTAAACATAGCAAGTGTATTTATGCACACACTATAATCTGCTGTTTTACTACATTGAACTGCATATAAAAAACAACAACGGTCTATATAAAGGGTTAATGGCGCCAACTGATGATCAACAGTAAAAATGACAAATTTTACCTTTTCACAATTTAATTCAATTCAATTCACCTTTATTTGTATAGCGCTTTTACAATGTAGATTGTGTCAAAGCAGCTTTACATAGAAGGTTATAGTAAATTGAAAATGTCAGTTTAGTTATTAGCTAGTATATTATTAGCTAGTATATAGCTGAGTTCAGTTCAGTTCAGTGTTGTTTAATATTCACTACTTACCTTTTCACAACAGGGAAAACCACCAACAATCAAGAATGAATGATTACTGTATATGGTGTAGGCATGGGACGATAATCGTTTTCAAGGGATAATGCCGTTTGGAAAAGTCAAGGTTTTAAAACCACCCAAATTTTCTGTTATACCGTTTCTAAGGTATGTGTAAGATTTTTTTATTTACTTTTTATTTATTTTTTTTTATTTTTTAGGACAACAGTATCTCCAGCAGAAAAGATATCCAAAGATGCCGTTGTAAATTGTAAAGACATCTGTGTTTTTCAAACAAATGAAGACAGCAGAAGTCAATGCTTCACTTGAATTATTAAGCCTGACATGTTTACTGTCCCAAAGTATTTTAAATGTTTGTCAAGATAAAATATATTGTGTTCAAAGGGGGAAAAAAAGGTTTTCTTTTTTACCCAGACATTTAAAAAGAATATATTTTACAGCAGTAATCATAATACCGTCAAACTGTGAAACTGCAATATTTTTATCCAAGGTTATTATACCGTCAGAATCTTATACCGGCCCATGCCTAATATGGTGCCATTGGCCCAAACTATTGCTGCAACTAAATATTTAACATTATAGGGACAAATATTTTCAGATGTTCCAATAATTCAAATATTAACAATTTAACATTAAACCAATCGCATAACAGGCAGCAGAGTTGAAATAGTATCTCTTCTCTTTATTACCAAACCCATTCCAACACACAAAATAAACTTAGTTTAAATAATCAAGATGCATTGCATAAAAGAATTAAAAAAATTGCTTAATATTTTAAATTGATCAAATATACTAAGATACATTTTTACTAATTGTCCACTGCCTTATCATTTTTAACCAAACATGCCTGTGAATGCAGGAGAAAGTGAAGATGTTTCTGAGGAGGCGAATATTAAAGTCTCGCAATGGTAGTTATTATTCCCAACTGTATTTGTTGAAATAAGCCAATAACTAATCAATACACCATTGTGCCTGCCACAAAAACTGCACTGCACTGAAATAGTGGACTATTTATCTTAGCGTGCTACAGTACATCTGTTGTGAAAACATCAATCTGGCACCCCACTGCACTTTGCGTTCAGAGGACGGATGTAACTGTTGTACAGCCGTTTAAAAAGACACCGAACAAAGCATTTTCAGTCCATAATATTGTAGTAATATTACTGTAAACTACTTAGTAACTTCAGTCATTTCACTAAGTAATGTCTTCAAAAACTGAAAGAGTACTGTTGATGATACTAACTAATTCATCTGGAGAAACATAAGCAACATACATTGATCGCACACTTACCAAATCCGTAGAGACAGGACAATCAACACAAACTGGAACCGCATCTTTTTAAAAAAGAAAACGAGTGGCAAATGCGGATTTCACTATTTTCAGATTCGAAAATCTCTCGGGTAAAAAAATATTTCTTGGAAACATATTTTTGTTGCATGTTAGCAGACCACTGTAATCCAACTGCTTGGGTCCACACTCCAGCTCTGCTCTTTATGCGAGGATATTGAAACAACTTTTGTTGCATCACATTTATAAACCCAACACTGATGACCCATGTCTCCAAACAATTCTTCTTCTTCCTGCACTTGTTTTAATTATGGTTGGCAACACAACGTGCCGTCTCAACACTTAGCAGGTCTACTAAGCTATATCATGTATATTAATAAAGTTGCATCTCATTCACAATAAAGCGCGCTGATTGGTTCAAACCAAGTCTTTCTCATGAATTAATTCTGAAAACTCAATGACGTCACTTTGTACCGACCGATACAGACATACAAATATATGTGTCCTAATAGTGTTTTTAGCAACGTGGGATATACTGTATATATGCCTGTAAATATCTCAAAAAATGTGTTTCAGTGTTTCGTGACCCTTTAATAACAATAATAAAACATCTGAATGGCTTGCAACAGCAATAATGAAAGTATAATATAAAAGATACATTATAAAGAACAAATAAATAATATTTTTAAAGAATAATTCACATAATAACAAAGCCAAAAAAAAAACAACACCAAATAACATTCTAATCTTAACTTTTTTTGTCATTCTAAAGGCACAATCACTTCTATGCTTCAGTTTGGAGTGTGTAATTAAAAGATGATTCTGGTGGCAGGATTTTAGACTACTGGAGAAGGAATATTGATGTACCAATTTGCATAAATAGGTGATCTAAAATGCATTTCACAGGATTGCTCCATTAGTGTGAACACGTGCTAAACACCACCTTCTCCCTGCCTGCGAGCTCATTTCTAAACAGCGGGACTTGTTGAAGCCTGCTGAAAAGACAGATTCGAAACTTTGTTGTTGATAGTTTTAGGTTGTGTATTGGATGCAGATAAATGTGTACAGTAGAAAGTTCTCTTACCAGTCCAAATCTTTCTCTTTTTCAAAAAAATGATACTTGATTGACTGTTAAATGAGATTTCTGTGATATTCTGACCACTTTGTTCTCTTCAAAAGGAAGTTCTCGCAGAGCCTGTCAACTTGGGTTTTTCAGAAGATACAGATTTGTGAGCGTAATATTTCACTGTAAAAATGGCAGTGATTTCAATGGTAAAAAACTGTTAAAATGCTACAGTAAAAATCCGTAACCTGGTTAACAGTATGTTTCCTTAAAAATATACGGTGAATAATAATTCCCTGCATGACATATCACTTTTTATGCTTTTTGTTGACATTACTATGGATCTCTTTAGTTTTTTCTCCCTCAGTGATGTGCATTAGAGATTTATGTTACATATAATGCTGATAAACAATGTTTATTTCATGACTGTAATTTTATGCGTGTTACCATACTGGTGTTTAGTAGCTGTGTGGATGACACTGATCACCTTCTATACACTGATACACATTTCTACTTGTGGAAATAGTTGTTTGTGATGAGCATTGGTTTATTATGTAACTTTCTCACCACCACCTATGGCTGTGTTAAAGTGTCTATCTGTGTAACAAAGGATACTTTGTTGGTAATTCAAAATACAAACATACAGTATACCTCTATAAATTAATGAAATACGGTAGTTTTCTGTAAAAATAAGAAATTACTTTTTATGATTTGTATCATATTTTAACGGTGAAATACTGGCAACCACAGCTGCCATTTGTTTTAAGTAATTTCTACAGATTAATTTTTTTAAAGAGTATTATTTCGTGTTTAATATGTTTTTAATCTTTTCTCTTTTTTTCTCCTTTTTTTCTATTTTTTCAAAATAATATTTATGTTTACTTCAGTTCCATAGGACATGCCAAAATATTTTGCAAGCCTGTAATTTTAGAAGTATAATATGTTTCAAAGCAAATTTTTTTTTATAAAATTACAAAAAAAAAACAAATATCAAAGATCATTTGAAAATGTCATTTAAAAGAAAAAAAGAAAAAAAATATTTGAAAATGTTAAAGATACTGTTTAAATGTTGCTAATCAAAGAGCAAATATGAATATTTAATTGCTTTTTTTATAATTTTTATTAATTTAATAGTAAATGTAAATAATATTTAATATAATTCCAAGCAAAGACTAATTTGAAATCATGTATAATTAAATATTGATGCATCACTACTTTCATGAGGCTGCAGAGGCTGTTGAGATGGGTCACGGAGGTTATGTCAGTAGCAAGAGGAAGTTTGCACTTTGCAGCCCACTTTAATAATCCCCCGCTGCAGGTCTTGTTTTTTGTATTTCAGCTGTAATGAAAGAACAATGCTGTAAAGATTGTCAATGCCTTATAACATCTATATTATAACAATTTTCTACCACGTTTCTGAAAATTCTTTAAGATTTATTTTAAATGTATTACCATTACAAGATTAATCATAAAGACAAAAACTTATTGCATTACATTATGGTCATGTTGTGTTGTATTTATAAAAAGAATAGTAAATAATGCAAGAAATTTCAGCGGGAAGCTGAACTGAACCAGGGGATCTCTCCTCATCTTCATCTGTGTTCTCATGTGTAAAAAGCAGACACGTGCTTACAGTTAACAGCCTGCCACAACATACTGCATCCAAACACACACTTTCACACGTGCCATACTGATGCTATTTTGAAGCATGTGGTTAATTTTTATATAGATTTTTAAATGAATTTTTCAGTGTTTGTTCAGTGCATATGTTAAGAAATATGCATGATTTTCAGTTTTTTATTTGTTTTTGTTTTTTGTTTGTTTTCTTTTGGTAAAATAACTTCCACTTGCTCGTAAGATTATTTCCCAGTTAGAAAATGTAGTCTCAGACCCATACCTGAATTTTTAAATGAGGTTTTTGTGCAGATTTGCTGCATCTGTGTGTTCGCTTTGACATCAGCTCTTATTGTTAACGTTTGATTCATAGAGGATGATGTGGGCAGGAGCGGTTCTGTTTACAAATGTCTCATAGGAGGTCTTCAGTATCTTAATGGATAAATAGATGTACAGAATCTCTCTATACAGTATATGGATTTAATGAAATAACAAGTACTGCCAAATGACGTTTCCAATGGTGACTGGAGGCTTAATGCATGTTTGGCCTTTTCATTTTTAAGTAAATTAAATATCTAATTCCAATATAATGTGCTTATCTTAATCGATTAGTTAATTTAAATAAACGTTTAATAATAAATATTTGCGACCCTAAACCATGAAATCAGTCATAGGTGTAGAATTATGAATCAACTGCATGAATATGCTTTCCGTTTGTGTATGGTTTATTAGGCTAGGACAATATTTAGCCGAGATACAATTTGAAAATCTGGAATTTGAGTTTAAACTTTAAACTTTAAATATTGAGAAATTGCCTTTAAAATTGTCCACATGGTCATGCAGATTCCATATCAAACTTTATGTTTTGCTATATTTACAGTTGGAAATGTACAAAATATCTTCATATTAGATTAGATTAGATTAGATTAGATTAGATTAGATTCAACTTTATTGTCATTACACATATTCAAGTACAAGGCAACACATGCAGTTTAGGTCTAATCAGGAGTTCAATTGCAGCAAATGCAATGGTCTATATTGGTCTATAAAAATGGTCTCTATTCATCTATTGTAAATCTCTGTTTATAGTTAAAACAACCTGTATATAATGTTCATAGTGCATCCATCTGTAAATATCACCTATAGTTTTTCTATAATTATAACTTTATATCTATAAAGTTATAATTATAGAATAACTATTGGTGATATTTACAGATGGATGTACTGTACTATGAACTTCATATAATCATAGTGGTCATTTTAAAATATTATAATATACTATACAACCATAATCAATATTAATTTGTCCAATAATTAAATCAAGTACAAAATACTTCATTCGTCATTGTATAATTTATTGATGATACTGCATGACTAACATACATTCAAAAACATAAACACTTAGAGTATGATAAAATGTTTGATAAAAACTTGCCTTGCCTGATAGATAAACAATATAAAGATCTCAGAATGTACAGGAAGCCCTGCATTAAATGAAATTATTTCCCCACCATGTCTTTAAAATATAAAATAATATATATTTCACCCTAATATTTTCAGTAGAGTTTCTGTGCTAGCCTGCTGCTACTGACAGCGCCAGCATTTACATGGTCTTTCCTCTTGTTTTACACTTAAAGTGGTGGTCCACTACGATATCAAATTTTAAACTTTAGTTGATGTGTAATGTAGCTGTGTGAACATAAACAACATCTCTGAATGTAAGACGCTCAAATTTCAATACAAAGGGAGACATTGGCTTTTACAGAGTTAGCTTAGCAAAGCCTACAGCGAATGAAGTTTGGGAACAACAAAAAAATACTTCCTGGTTAATGATGTCATAAACCCTTCAAGTTACAAACATACACACCTATAGCAGGACGCTTCCTGTTGACATGAAGCCGATCCGTGAATCTCAGCACATTATGTTAGCTGACCGATCAGAGTGTCTTGAGGACGGGCCTTTTAGAGGAACGAGGAAAAATGACATTTATTTTCATGTTAGCCGAGTAGTTGTATATAATCAAAATAGCATATATGAAAAAATAACGTGATTTTCACAAATGAAGCATGAGCACACATTGCTTTGCAGCCCATAAATATAATCAAGCTTTAAAACACACACTTAGGATTACCCATTTAAACGACTAAATGAACACTTTAGTCTATTTAACTGAATGTATTGTAATTAAATTACAATGTCAATGCTGTAAAAGGAACCATATCAACTAATCAAATTAACCTTTTACCGGAAGTTTACCGTTTGCTAAAAAGCACTAGCTGTGCCTATAGCCTATTGTCATCTACCGGAGAATGGATTTGTACTTCTGTCACCCATGCATAGCCGTTTGTGAAACATTACTGCTAAATTTCTGTATTTACACCTGATCTGTAATGTGACTTGTCTCTCTGTGTCTTTCAGATAACTGAGGAGGAGACGGCTACACAGGAGTGTGTCTGGCTGTGTGTGGATTGCCACCACTCCTGTTACTTGAGCCTCAACACACAGACACACAAACACACACATATCCTTCCACAATGTCACGCAGGGAACGGCCATGGTCAGTTTACAGATCCAACACTTTAGAGCTCGCCTCAGAGATGCTCGGACTGGCATTGGAAGGTAAAGAATACTTGTGTGTTTTCATCTTCTCTTTTAATACATTTTGCATTAAGGAGGGAGGTATTTAAATGTTTCAAACAAAGATAGATAGATAGATAGATAGATAGATAGATAGATAGATAGATAGA
>CAIGQQ010039888.1:3869352-3883960 GCA_903798035.1 Danio albolineatus
GATAGATAGATAGATAGATAGATAGATAGATAGATAGATAGATAGATTATTTAAACAAAAAATGGTTATATTAGGGCTGGAAAAATTAAAATCTTGATTAGTTGAACATTTTAACTAAATTACGATTATTCATACATTTATTCATTTACCTTTCGGCTTGGTCCCTTTATTAATCCGGGGTCGCCACAGCGGAATGAACCGCCAACTTATCCAGCATATGTTTTACGCAGCGGATGACATTCCAGCTGCAACCCATCACAGGGAAACAATAAAGTTGTATCAAAATCTAAAACGGTTTCTTAGTAACTAAGAATTTTGAATTGATCCTTTTGTTTTTGTGTTTTTCCTACAGCTCTCTACATAGTCAATGTTATGCAGCAGCATTTGACATTTGAAATAAACCATTACATCTCTTTCTTTCTCTTATCTGTAGGAAACAGTCAAGATCCAGATGAACCAGTTCTGGAGTTCAGTCTCGGTCAGTCTATTTTTTATTTTTAATCGATCACCCACACAAGATTTTCTAAAGCAGTAAAAATGGCAGCAGAAATGAGCTATTCTCCATTAGCAGCCAAGATTATAAGAGTTCAGATGGCTATCGGGTCTGATCTTTAGACTGTAAATGACACTGAACAGTAATCTAAATATTTCAGCGAGAGCTCTGCCTCCTACTGTATGCTTATGCGAAGGTAATTGCTAATGCAGCTGCGTTTGGATTAAGTGACTGCTCCTATCTCTCATCCGCTGTAAATAAAGGGCTTTAACTGTGGAGCTCTGATTATATCTCTGAGAGCCAGCGGGGCTTTGTCTAATAACACTTGAGGTACTCTGTAGCTCGTTCATATATACAAAGCTTCTTGTGGAAAATTCATGACCCTGAGTGTTGGTTGTGTAGTCTGCAGTGAGCTGACCACACCGTCTCTGGACCGGAAACCCAATAGTTTTGTCGCTGTGAGCTGTACAACTCCTCCTCAGGCTTTCTGGACCAAACACGCGCAGACGGAGATCATTGAGGTGAGGCAGACACAAATGATCCAGATTTAAAGGGATAGTTCACCCCCATAAATTAAATATTTTAATATTTTATTTGAAACCTGTTGAACACAAAAGAAAAATATATAATTTATTATTATTATTATTATTATTATTATTATAATTATTATTATGGAAGAAACGTTACTATGGACGTCAATGGGTCCAAGCAATCAGCATTCTTTGAAATATCTTCTTTTGTGTTCAACAGAAGAAACCAAAATAAGTTTTGAACTTATTAACACGGTGGCGTAGTAAGGAAAATAGTTGGGAAAATATATTTTATATGCATAAATTTGACTTTGGCATGCTAAACTTACTTCATGTGTTGTGCTTTGATAAAAAAAAAAAAAAGTGTCGCATTGCAATTAGTTTTCTTTAACAGGACTTTTCAGGGCTTAACACAAAAAGGATTAACCTTTCTTTTCTATGGCAACACCAAACTAATTATGTTCTTGCCACATATTTAAAATAATGTGTCAAAACAAGCAAAATACTGCTGTATACATACACTTTTTATTCAACAGAACAATTGACATTTAAATCTATCTTAATCTTAATCTATTCACAGTGGTCTGTTCTGGCTCAAGATCCCAGATCACCAGTTAACTATGCATACAACAACATATTAAAGCAATATTATTGTAAAGGATGATTATTAAACTATTAACAAAAAAAACAGCAAGCAAAAGAAAGCAGGTGAAAAACATTCTGTGCGCGATAATGAAAGGATGATGCCACACACGGTTAATTAATAATCTGTTCAAAGAATGGTTAAAGCGAAAGCGACAACAACTTCTGCTGCTTACAAAGTATTTCAAGCCCTTGAAGGACGGTGGGTGCACGAGCATCGCACTAGTTTCATTTCCAGGCACCGTTGCTTCGAGTGAGGAAACGGCACAGGAGCTTTTAAACACTCGTGTGCATCAAATCAGCCGTGAACGTGACACTTGAGCCCTATCTCACCGCGCGCGTGATCCTCTCGATTGGTATTCACCTGCTGTCTTTTGCTTGTGCAAAAATCTGTTTTGTCTGTCGTGCTGCTTCTCCATTCTAAGATCACATTTGTACGCTTATTCATAAACGGTCATAAACAGTCTAATCTGTAGTTTTGAGCCACCACTGGCAATTTTAAGATTAGTTTCAGCCAGCCAAAGTGGCTAGTGGGAGTGTCTCTCTAACCCGTCACAACTGAAATCTACCCACAATTGGCCGGTTGGCGGTTGTTAATGTAAAACCCTGGTTGTATATGTAATTTTTTTATGGGATTGTAACTGTAGATTGATTGTGTTGTTTTAAGAATATATATTTTTAAGATTAAGTTCAAATTAATGTCAAAATTAAATTGAAAAAAAATATTTTTACACAGCTCTAGTATTTAGAGTTTAACATTTACGATCACCAAAGATGGTTGTTGTTGTTGATTTTTCTTGTCATTAATTCAACAAAGTGGACTAATAGGGATGACTAAGCAAAGCAAACGATTCGACCTCTGTTTTGCAGGGTACAAGCAATCCCATGTTCCTCAGCAGTGTGGCTTTCTTCCAAGACTCCCACATTAACCAGCACACACAGGTCAAGCTCTCTGTGTATGATGTGAAAGATCGCTCACAAGGAACGGTGAGATATATACCACGCACAACAAAATAGACTGGCAGTAAGCTCTGAACATCTTTTTTTGTCTTTCTCTTCTGATTCTTGTATTTCTTTCTTTTGTCTCTTTCTAGATGTACCTTCTAGGCACAGCGATGTTTCCAGTGAAGGAGCTTCTGCAGGAAAAGAACCACAGACTTAATTTACCTCTCAGGTGATATATCTGCACTTCAAATCATGATAATACACGGTTGGGCTCAGTTTTAACGATCTAGGCCAGGGGTGTCCAAACTCTGTCCTGGAGGGCCGGTGTCCTGGAGAGTTTAGCTCCAATTTGCTTCAACACACCTGCCAGGAAGTTTCTAGTATATCTAGCAAGAGCTTGATTAGCTGGTTTAGGTGTGTTTGATTAGGGTTGTAGCTAAACTTTCCAGGACACTGGCCATCCAGGACCAAGTTTGGACACCCCTGATCTAGGCGCAAAGTCTAAACCGAATGGCACAAAAGCATTAAAGGGTTGGTCCATAGTGTATTTTTAAGGCTTGGTTGTGTTTATAAGATGCAAAGCAATGTGTGCTCATCCTTAACTTGTAGAAAATCACTTCATTTTTTCATATATCTTACTCTGATTATATACAGCTACTCTGCTAACATGATACAAATGTCATATTTCCTAGTTCCTCTGAAAGGCCCGCCCTCAAGAGGCTCTGATTGGTCAGCTAACATAATGTGCTGTCATTCACGGATTGGCTCTACATCATGCCTCTACAAACACACACTTTTGTGCTGTGTAAACAGTCAGTCAGAGCAGCCGTTAGCACACAGCTGAACCTCATGCTTGCTCTCTAAAATAAAATCTGACAAGCGTCTTTCACATTTGAGTTATAGGCCTGTGTAAGTAATGTGAAACATTCACATATCCTATCAGCAGCCGCATAGAGACACTGCAGCGCTTGTGAAGATTGTGAGTGTTTTTACAGGGTTTGACGGATAAATATGAATTTGTAGCTAAATTGTTAACGGTGCCAAATAGCATTTCCCGTTGTTTACATCCTTATTTACGTTCTCTCTGCAACATACTGTTAACATTAGAAACTGTGCCTGTAGTTGATCAATTTTAACAAATAGAAATACTTACAGGTTGTGGCTCATAATCCACATTTTCATCAGTGGGAGAAGTTTTTAGCAGTATCCAGCACTGAACTGAGATAAATTCTGGAAGCTGTCCTTTGTCAAATTCTAACTATATTTTTTTTATAATTATAACATAATTCAGATTAAATTGTAAGCACTTCTGTCTTTGTGTCGTGTCCTTTGGAAGCCCATATACAGAAACAGAACACTCTCTGTGTAAATAGCAGCATTTGGATGGCATTTTAGCTTTCCGTGCTAAAACATTACAGCACCTCTGGCCACACCCCTTCGCTGTGCAGGGTGTGTGCGTGAGGTTTTTCAAAACAACACAATTCTGAAGTTTTTTTGGGATAGATTTACACTGTTAAAAATTGTCCCGTTAAAAAACAGTAAGTAACTGGCAGCACGGTTGCCAGCAAGTTACTGTTAAATTAACAGCATCTAGCTGTTGCTCTGTAAATTACTAGGAAAGTGCTGGCAGCTGCAGTTGTCAGCAATGTACTGTATTTTTTACAGTATGTTGCTGTAAAAATACATGGACTACATTGATACAATACTCAAGTAAACTTCTACTGAAAGCAACTGCCTCAAATTGGACAACTGTTGTATGCGTTTAATAAGTAATGTGCTATATATGCTTATAAGGATATTTACAATGATAGCGTATTTTAGTTCATTCGAAAAGTTTTGTTTAACCCAAATGTTTTAAATTTCACAGCAACACACATACACATAAAGCTGGAATTAATACAGAGAGATTTTAACTGCATCAGCAACTAAACAGTCACTGTCTTTAAATAAAGAAACATGCAGAATAACATCAGTAACTCGTTGTTTATCTTTGACTCAAACACTGGCTCTACTCTCCTCCACAATGGTGATACGCAGAAGAAATTTGCTTCAGGTTTTATAGTAAAATACTGTTTTTTCCTTGATTTTACAGGAAACTACTGGCAGCTAAGTTGCCAGCAATCTACTGTTTTTTTACAGTCTACCTCCGTAGTTTAAATTAACATTATATTACTGTTAAAATACATTTTTACACCATGTTTTTACCTCTCACATCCTTAACCCTTTAAACCCCAGAGCAAATACTTTAGTTTTAATTGAACACTTCCGAGTGTCCACACTACTGAGTGTTCAAGAAACATGGAGCAAAGCTGAAGTAAAGTAATTAATTAAACGACTAATTAAATGATAATTGAGGATTAGTGATGAACGAATGAAGAAATACCAAAGGTAAAAATCAAGAACAGAACATAAAGTAACAAAAAACTACAACTTCCATCACAGCTTTGAAATGAAATAACCTGAAGGTCAACAAATGATTAAATCATTAAAACTATCAGCAGAGGATTAAACAACTCTACAAACAGAATCACCAGCTACACTTATTGATGAAACATTTATTTTTGTATAACATCTACTAAAGTTCTTCTTGAGATAAAGCTTAACATTTTAAGTCACCATCATGGAGAATAGAGTTTGCTTAAGTTGGGCTCTTAGCCCTCACATCTTATACATTGTTTCTTTTGGCTGCTGCAGTTAAGAACTTTATTCAAAAAGCTCTTTTTGAATGGCAAGTAAGCTTAAAGAACTAAATAAGATCTGCTGGTGTTAATGTTGATTTTAGTGGGACAGTCTGTTCTAATTTAATATATCATTTTACTGCTCATGTCCAATGGTCAGTCTAGTATTCAATGTAACTTAACATGCCTTTATGTGGCATTTTATTCTGGAAGTTTTTAAGCAGCTTGGACAAAAACACTTTGCTCTGTGGTGTGGTTTGCACTTAAAGAGACATCAATAATCAACGTATGAACCTCAACAATGGTAACAAAGTAACAAAATTAACAGTTGAACTTACAAACATCACAAACTGGCTAATAACAGGCTACTGAAAGTCTAAACACAAACAACAGCAGAATCAAATGCCAATAAAGATAACTGTGAGACCATTTTGCTACATAATTTATTCATGCCGCAATGCATGCTGGGATTTGTTTACACTGCCACACCCAGCATGCATTGCGACATGAAACATTTTAATTGTTACCACTGTTGAGGCACAAGGTCTGATTCATGAGGTCTGAGTGTGTCTTTGTCTAAACTGAACTGTTTTGAAAGTTACTTCTTACTCTGTACATTAATTAGGCACCTTGCTGGTTTCCATTGCTCATAATTGAAATAATATCTACTGTATATCAGGATCAAAGCATAAAAACTTCTACATGATACAAGTCATTCCGACTTGCAACAAAACATTTATGAGAACACATTTCAATTTATACTTATCTACCTATGGACTCTCCAGTTATATTGCTATAATATAAGTGTTTCATGAACTAAATTATAGCAGCTGGAGGGGCCAATGTTTTGGATTCAAGGGTGAAGAACCCAACTAAACCAATCCCTCACTCTATTACGGTGACACAAAAAAAATAAAATAATAAATTTTGGTTCTCAATAAAAATGGTATGGAAGTCAAAGCAGTTAGTAATAAGTGAATCTGCTGTTGTTTGTGGAGTTTAATGATCTTCTGCTGAGACTGAAAGTGTTTTATTTAACTTGATTTTATTTAATGTTGTAACAAGTAACTGTTTGTGTTTCTCGTTTCTCTTTCCTTCAGTGATTGTGATTATTAACAGCAGGTGTTCATCAGTGTCTGAATTCACTCATTTGTGTTCATTAACTTTGTCAAGTGAACTATATATTGGTGAACTAGTGTACATAATAGTGCACAAGGGCACAAAGTGTGATATCAAGCACAGACTTCAAATGTCAACTCTGAGCTCTGCTAATTCACAGTTAACTGCTGTTGATTACTTTCTCGAAAACAAAAATGTTACTTAGAATGCAGTGATATAACAGAACATTACTGTTATACTGAAAAAAACATTATTTTACTGTAGAATCTGACCGTTATTTTACAGCAATTTCTTACAGTGTATTCTTTTATGGTAAATCCACTTACATTTGTAAAAATGATTTAGTTAACTTAATCGATTTGGGTTAGGACAACATGAAGCAATTGTGTGGAACCCAGCATTTCATGCAGTGCACATTTGGAACAAGTAAATGACAGATCTTTCAGTCTTTGGTGAACTATCCCTTTAAGATGCAGTATCTAGAACAGTCTACTTTATCGCTGAAAAGGACCGCAGGCACATGCAGTTTGAATGTATTGGCATCTGTTGTCTCTTTTTTTCCCCACAGATCAGCAGAAAACAAGCATGTGGGTAGTATCACAGTCATCGCCTGGCAGCTCGAGGAGAAGCGAGATCATCACACACCCATCAAACAACTGCAAGACACCATCAATGGCAGGGTGAGCCAGACTGTGGCACAACATCTCAACCAGCAGCACATTTGTTCACTAGTTTAACTTTATTCTGACATGTTCTTGATTCGTTCTCGATGTTGATACAGACTGTCCTCCCTGTGGATGAGAGCCTGACAGAATCTGTCGGAGTCCGAGCAAAATACGCCTCTCTGTGGAAAGACTCATTTCTACGATCTGGTAAGAATGTCAGCCAGCAGAAGAATGACTTGTTCGCTCTGATGGAAATGTGGCCAAATGTGTGTAAGGCGGAAAACTGATTTTGAAACGGGTTGATTTTAAAGGTGTAAATTTAACTGTTTTTGGATGAGATGATTTATTGGACATGTGTCAAACTGGTTCACACAAAAAGTAAATTGAAGTATTGGTTTATTGATTACATACAAAGTCAATGCAAACTGGGTTGCAAGAATGATTGCGACATGTTTGCCGGGTACGCACACAGAATTCGTTCAATTAGTTCAAGACATTTAACTGCAGTGTAAAATTTGTAAAAGGTAAAAAGTTTCCTGCAAGTCATCTAAAGTGATTAATGTGGTGGTTTGCGATAGGTGTAAACCCCGAAATTCAGGCTGATTTATATGTTGACTATAAAAATATGAATCTTCCATAATGCATGTTTGTTTTGCAACACAGCTCAAAATTTGCCGATCCATAATTCTGCTTCTATCAGGTGTGACAGAGTTTTGGAGAAACGTAATGACTCGTGTCTGATGAAATTAGTCTTTGTTATTTTCATTTTCAGTGCCACTTTTCATTAGAAATCACGCTTTTATATGCTGATTCATTGTTCAAAGTGTGCTTAAGTTAAAATCCTCTTAACATTTTTGTAGAAGCAAACAGTATATGTAATCATTTTGGAATTCTTTGAATAGAGTTTTTAAAAAGTAGCAGTAATTTAAAATATATACATATTGATTTATCAATGTTAAAATCTTTAGTCACTTTTGACTGTATGCATCGCTGCTAAAAAAAAAAAAGATCAGATCCTGAACTTTTGAGTTGTATTTTACAGTAAAGGTTATTGCATACTGAATCTGAAATTTTCGTCTGTAATTTTTCTCACGTTAAAAATAAATTCAATGTCAGATTCTGTGAATCGTATTGACACTGCCTCCGAAACATTCGTCCATCATTAAAAAAATCAAACCGGGTTTGGTTTATTAATTTTTTCTTTTTTTTTTGTGAAAGTGCTTTGAATATGAAATGATATGAATGCGAAAAAAATATGCATGCAAAAATTTCTTACCTCAGTGTGCAAAGACCTTGACAGTCTAGGAAGGAGATAAATAATATGCCCATAAATGTCTCCCTCTATCAATGCTGAGTTAATGATGGTAGTTATAATAAGTAATAATAATAATTCCTTACATTTATATAACACTTTTCTAGACACTCTGAAAAGTGTAGTACTTTTACACAATGGGGGGATCTCCTCATCCACCACCAGTGTGCAGCATCCACCTGGATGACGCGACGGCAGCCATATTGCGCCAGACCGCACACCAGCTGATTGGTGGAGAGGAGACAGAGTGATGAAGCCAATTATGATATTATGATGGACAGGGGCCAGTGGGCAGATTTGGCCAGGATTAAACCCCTACTCTTTTTCAAAGAACATCCTGGTATTTTCAACAACCACACAGAGTCAGGACCTCGGTTTAACGTCTCATTCGAAAGACGACACTCACTGAGCAGTATAGAGTCCCCTTCACTATACTGGGGTGTTAGGGCCCACACAGACCGCAGGTTGAGCGCCCCCTGTTGGCCTCACTAACAACACTTCCCGCAGCAACCTAGCTTTCCCATGTTGTCTCCCATCCAGGTACTGACCGGGCAGAGCCCTGCTTAGCTTCAGTGGGCGACCATGTAAGAGTTGCAGAGAACTAGTTGCCAGCTAGTTGACCTTGTTTGTTATATTATTTGAGTGTTGTTGAGATATTTAAATGAGTCATGTGATCGTAGCACTCAAAAGAAACTGTAGACGCACCTGATCACTGTTACCCTGATGAAGGCAGTTCTCTGCCGGAATGCGTAGGTCTTTTTAAGAATTAGCCATGTGAAATAAGGCTTTTTAAATTGTTCACATTTTTCGAGTGCCTTGGACTGATCTTTGTAGTTTGTTTTGATGAATCCCTTACCCAAAGAGCACTGACAAAATATTTGAGCTACCCCTGAGCGCTTTTTGTTTGTTTTTGAGATAAAAATGCTGTTAGAAGAACTCTATTATGCTGTTAGAAGAACAAATATTTAATAATCATTTTGAAGAAGTTTGGTGAGCAATTTGTTAAATACAAAACAATTGCGCATCCTGACTAACTGTAATAAAAGTGAGGAGTAACATCTGTGCAGTTTTGCTTTTAAAAAGAATCATTGACCGCTGCTGTTCAAAGCTTAATGACTCTAAAGGAAATATTGACAGAAGCATTGCAACTACTAAGAATAACATATGATAATTGCGTTTTATTGTTGTAATAGTGCTTTCCCTAAGCTCAAGGCCACTTAGTTTCATTTTTATTGACAGAAGTGAAATCCAGAGCCTGCTCGTAATGTCGTAAAAGCACACAAATTCAGTTTTAATGCTACAGCCTGGCACAATTGATTTCTCTTCACAGTTTAATTGTGTTTTTGTGTCTCAGTGTTTGGTGGCACCATGTCACGGATGTACCGTTTTCCAACCACTGATGGGAATCATTTACGAATTCTGGAACAGATGGCTGAAAGTGTCTTGTCACTTAACATCCCACGACAGTTCGTCAAACTCTTACTGGAAGAGGATTCAGCAAGGTGTCTTTCACAATCTTAGAAATACACACTAAGTAGCATGCACAGTGATCGTTTTATTTACTGTATATGGTTGTAATGGGGATCAAAATTGGAGTACTACAACTTCCTAAACTTTTTCGTATTATTAGTTATCCTAACAGAAGCTAATTAGCAAGCAATAGTCTGTTCTGGCGGTGTAACGATACACTGAAATCACGGTTTGGTGCATACCTCGGTTTTGAAGTCTCAGTCAGCCACAGAACTGAAAAGCTACTTGTGATGCAAAAGTATAAAATAATCAGAACAATGAAAAATTTAAATGTATAATTTGACGGCATATTAAACTTTCAAATTTTGAGCCCAAACCTCTCATACTAACAAAAGAACAGTAATTGTGTATAGATTCAGTAAGCCTCACACACAAGAACCACGTGTTTATATGGCGTGTGAAAATAATAGTTTCAACATTTCACACAGTGGTGCTCATTACTGCCAGTTTCAAAGCAGTGAACCAATAGGAAAAAAGTTTAATTAGAAAAACTCAAAAATTGCAAGGTTCTGTGGACCAAGTTTTGGCATGACAGCAACATGGAGGAACTATTTGTTTAGTTCTTTGTGAATGGCTGCTAAGTTGTTGCACTTCTGTGGTCTTATTTGCTTAAATACAGTGACTGGACTGACACATCTGGACTGAGTGTATTCATCGTGGGAGTGCATGAACCGAATACATACCGTATACCGTTACACCCCTAGTGTGTTCACATCTAACTAATGTTTGACCGCTGTACCTTTAGAAATGTCATGCTACATTTAAACAATTTGAAGTTTGTTTATAAAGTAATTTCGACAGGATCACGTGCAGATGATTGCTTGCAGCTGGTCCCGCTTTATTCAATTATGATTCACCAATCAGATGAGTCCTAAGCCACTATAAATACCCTAAGTTCCATATTACAGCCATCCTCATTTTGAAGAATCCCCCTTCCACCCCTACTCCTCCTTTCATAGATGGGTGGCACGGTGGCCCAGTGGTTAGCACTGTTGCCTCACAGCAAGAACGTCACTCCTTATCAAGCCAGCTGACGTTTCTGTGTGGAGTTTACACGTTCTCCCCGTGCTCACGTGGGTTTCCCCCGGGTTCCCCGGTTTCCTCCTACCGTCCAAAAACATGCAACTTTAATTGACTAATCCAAATCGGCACCATAGACATGCTCCTAGTAAGAGGTTATTTTTTCATAGAAATCTCTATCCGTTCATTAGCTACCCGTAGGGGAGTTCTCGAGATCTACCTGAGCTCAAACTCTCTTCTCACCTTGCAAACGGGAGGGAGCCCCAGGCTCGAGGATCTTATGAGCTCAGGGCTCTTTCCTGGGACAGCATGCCAAACAAGCTTTATAATCAATCATCAGCTAAGTGTGAACTCCTGAAAATGTAACCAAACAATGTAGCCAAAAATGGAAACGTTTTTCCCCTTGCATTTAAAAAAAGTTTCATGTCTACAAGACGTTTTATGACAATCCGTATTTACACATCTGAGAAAATGACAAAAAATTCTGTATTACATATGCCAGAACAGTTTTTGGTGCTGTCACCTTGCTAGTAAACAGTACCTGTTAGTGATGGGAGAAACTACACCTCTCAAAACTTTCGAGAAACAATTGAAGCTTTACAACTGCTTTGCAAAATGATTTTTGAAGCACATGCTTGGGACACCTGCTGGTCAAAACCATTGTAAATTAGACAAATACTAAGGCAAAACATGCATTAGATTTGACCTGTTTAAAAATGTAGCAAACTTTGAATAGAAAATGTAACCGAAGAGTGCACTTAGCTCATAAAGTTTAAGAGTCTGCATAATATGCGTTCTTTTATACATATTCATGCTTTTATGTATTGTTTTTTCCATAGTGGGCTTTTCTAAAGAGTCCAATAAGAGACTATTTACTATTATTAAGTATTATTTCTTTTCAATATACAAATTCATTCCTTCATTTTTTTTTCGGCTTATTCCCTTTATTAATCCGGGGTCGCCACAGCGGAATGAACCGCCAACTTATCCAGCATTTGTTTTTACGCAGCGGATGCCCTTCCAGATGCAACCCATCTCTGGGAAACATCCATACACACTCACTCACAAAATCACACTATGAACAATTTAGCTCACCCAATTCACCTGTACCGCATGTCTTTGGACTTGTGGGGGAAACCGGAGCACCTGGAAGAAACCCACGCAACCACGGGGAGAACATGCAAACTCCACACAGAAATGCCAACTGACCCAGCCGACGCTCGTACCAGCGACCTTCTTGCTGTGAGGCGAACGTGCTACCCACTAGGCCACCGTGGCGCCTTCAATATACAAATGTCTTATTAAAACTTCTACAAACTTGTAAAACTGATCCGAGATCAGGTATAAACTATGAAACCTGATTTTCCACTGGGGTAAAAATTAATAAACAATCAATTATAAGTTTTCTAATTAGATTAGGATAGGTTTTCTCATTTTAATCTTCTCTGTATGTCTACCAAGAGCTTCTTGACGTGATTTTGTGTTGTGATGCTGGTAGGGTATCAGAGCTGGAGGAGTTGGGAGAATTATCCCCGTGTTGGGAGAATCTCAGGCGGCAGATTGTAACGCAGTACCAGAGCATCCTTCTGTCTTATCAGGACACACGCTCAGACCTGCAGGACTACAAAGGTCAGTCTGCACTTTGAGTTTGCGTGAGGTGTTTCTGTTTTGTCATACATAAATCTTTTCAGAAGCTTCAGAAATTCAGTACTTCAGCACAGGAGCTGAAAGTAGAAACATATGATGAATGGGCTTCAAAGATGTTAGACTACATTAATTGTCTGTCTGGGATTTCTGTCTGGAATGTCTGTCTAACTTTCTTTTACGATTTCTAAATAAAGTAGCTTTTCAAATATAAAAAAGTAATATGAATTAAAATTTTGCTCTACTTCTTGGTCACTTGTGAAATAATTATTTGATCTAGCATGATGATATAATAATTATTATTGTCAATAACTAATCACTACCTTAATAACTATTAAAAACTGCAAATTAGAGGTTTATTAAGGCAAAAGGCATAGTTAATGGTTTGTTAAGAGGAAGATTTGTGACTTAAAATAAAGCGTGACTAACAAAAAGAAGACCTATATATATAGGCCTAATTTGCAGTTGTCCTGAAGTGTAATATTAGCACTATACACAAATTATTATTACTATCTTTTGTACCAGGCAGTAAACATCTTTTTTTCCTGCTATATAGTTGGCCATTTTAACATTGAAATCAATTGAAATGTGCTCTATTGTGGAGCCAGGCATAGCGAAATTTCAATAAATTGCAGTCAGAGTTACTTCCGTATTAGCTTCACATGGGAGAACGGGATGTTGCCACTTGATCAAGATGCAAAACATTTAAAACACCATATTTCATGCATACCATTAATTGTCAAGTTTCTTACTCAATCATTTCCTACAGTAACAATGTGCAATTGTCCTTATTAAATATAACCATTAGTTGAAAAACAGAATTATAAACATTAGATAATTAACCATAACATAAGTATTGTACTCATTTTTTTACTCTGTATGAATGGTGTCAAGAGATTCTTTCTCTCTCGGTCTCTTACAGGTCCATCATTTAAAGCCAGTAATCTGAAAGCAGAGAGGAAGTTGGAATTTATGCCCACCAATCTCCACGTGCAGAGGATGAGGGTTCAGGATGAGTCTGGCTGTGGTTAGATCTTTTTCTTCTTCTTTATTTTATTTTATTCTGTGGACATCTTTCATTAGTCATCTTCTGCGTTTGGACTGCTTTTGTCACTTGTCACTTTTATATCACTTATGTTCCACTTTGGTGTATGTGAGTGAATCCTAGCAGTCCGTAGGAGGTGTTATTCAGCATTTAACAGTTAGATAAGCTCACATACAAACTTTTTCATGCATTCAACACAAAAATACACATGGACATTAGCTGTTCTTTTAGATTTGACCCACAGTCTTGCTGTTTCAATTCCTGTAGTTCTATAAAAAAAACTAATGAATAAATGAATAAATAAATAAATGAATGAATGAATGAATGAATGAATGAATGAATGAATGAACGAATGAATGCATGAATAAATATTTAAATAAAGAATAATAATAATAATAATAATAATAATAATAGAGATAATAGCGATAAAAGAGATAATATGAGAGGTTATGTTCTGTTTTATTGGTAAAATCAGTTTGTGTGCTTATAGCAAAAGTCTTTTTAATGTATTTTTGTGTATGTATATATACATTTGGAGACAATTTGAGTAAGATTTAAGTTCTTTTTCAAATAATTCCCAAGTTTTTAACAAAACATAATCAGTTTATTTATTTCAAATAACTCAATAATTTCTCTTTGCCAGCATGATGACGGTACATACTATTTTACTAGTTGTTTTAATAATAGGTTAATTAGCTAAGTCAATGGTGTTTTTCTGTATCCAATTGAAAAAAATATTATTTCTTAAGGGGCTAATAATATTGACCTCAGCAGTTTTTATTTATTTATTTATTTATTTATTTATTTATTTATTTATTTATTTATTTATTTATTTATTTATTTATTTATTTATTCATTCATTTATTTATTTAAGCCACAATAAAGTAAACCAGAGGAAATATTGTGAAAAATAAAATAAAATCCTTGCTCTGTTAAACATAACTTGGTGGTGAAATATTGAAAACAAAAAAATTATATATATATA
>CAIGQQ010039888.1:3884060-3912566 GCA_903798035.1 Danio albolineatus
ATGCAGTTACTTATTTATGGAATTTTTTTATTTTCTATTGTGATTTTTTTTTATTGTGCTTTTTGATTTTACTTTTAAATTCTGCTCAAAGGTTTTCAACATAATAATAGTATAAATTAATAATAATAATAATAGGTGAGTGATAATAATAGTGAGTAGCACATTCACCTCACAGCAAGAAGATTGCTGGTTCAAGCCTCGTCTGGGTCAGTTGGCATTTCTGTGTGGAGTTTGCATGTTCTCCCCGTGGTCGCTTGGGTTTCCTCCACGTGCTCCGGTTTCCCCACAAGTACAAAGACGTGGTATAGGTGAATTGGGTAGGCTAAATTGTCCATAGTGTATGAGTGTATATGAGTGTGTGTGGATGTTTCCCAGAGATGGGTTGCAGCTGGAAGGGCATCCGCTGCGTAAAACAAATGCTGGATAAGTTGGTGGTTCATTCCGCTGTGGTAACCCCAGATTAATAAAGGGACTAAGCCAAAAAAAAATGAATGAATGAATGAATGATGATAATAATAATAATAATAATAATAATAATAATAATAATAATGTCATCAAAATAATAATAAATATATTCTGATTTCTGAAAGATCACGAACTGGAGTAATGATGCCAAAACATTTACTTTGAAATCGCAGGAATAATTTATGTTATAAATATAAAAATCCAAAGCACTCATAGTAAGTGAAAAAGTTAAAAAGTCTTTATTATATCCATCTTAAAAATAAAGGCTTTTAAAGATTTTCAGTTACTTTTCGAGTGCCTTGAACTTATGATTTTTTGTTTATCTTTATGAATCCCTCATCCAAAGACCACCGGCACGTCAATTACCCCTGAAGCACTTTTTATTTGGTTCTGGATGTATGTATACATTCTAAACAGTAATGTTAAATAGTAAAAATATTTGAACATTTTACTGTTTTTGCTGTACTTCAGATCAAATAAACGCAGGCTTGAAGGGAATCTTCATATCAGTAGCCTGTCTGCATGTACTGTTAAATAATCAGTGCACAATTCTACACCACGGGCCCCAAGAAACAAACCACTCATCTAAGTCATTATTAAGAACTTGCTATTCATCAGTGTAGTTTACTGCTTACGTTATGTATGTGTTATACATTATGGTTGTTTGTGTGAAGTGTGAACTGGATCTGTCTGTGTGTTTGTTGATCTAGATCACACCTATGACGTGGTGACAATCGGGGCCCCTGCAGCTCACTGTCAGGGCTTCAAAAGCGGTGGTCTACGGAAACTCCTGCAGAAATTTGAAGAGGCAAAGAAAGTGTAAGTTGACCTGGCTTTGTAAAATGTAAACTGTGTTTTGCATGTGTGTGTATGCGTCTTTATGCATGTAATGGAAAAGCTATCATGCTATCTTTGTTTGTGGTGATAAGCTAAGCCACAGACAGCATTTTTGATGCTTATCTGTTTGGCTAACCAGCTCTCTGGTATAGTTTCACCTAAAAGATTTGATCAGTTTCCTTTATGCTTTAATATGTGTCCACATACTATATTTCTGTGCACCCAACTTAAATATTATGCCATCATTTACTCACACTTCATTTGGTAAAACAACAACAAAAACTTATTTGACTTTCTTTCTTTTGTTGAACACCAAAGAAGATAGGTTGGGGAAAGCTGGAGACTGGTAACTATTGGCTTCAACAGTATTTGTTTTTCCTTTTCAGAAGTCAATGGTTACAGGTTTTCAGCCTTTAATGTTTAACAGAATAAAGAAAGTCAGGTAATACTTCACTTGAAGCAGGGGTTCATAAGACTGTCATTAAACATTTATAATCATCAATTGACGCTTCATGCAAATCAGTGAGGTTTTATGCATGCCTATGACAACTGTCTTTAAGTGCCTTTCACTCAGTTATATCATATCAAATGCTTGATAAATCTGAATACATCATAACTTGTCATAAATCTGTCATAAACATGATTGTCATTAGGCCATTGTAACTGTAACAGCGTCATTAATATTTTCCTTGACCTTAACTACAGTAATACAATTTGAGTCTGTTATTAACATGTCATTACACATTATTGACACTTTTACTAATTAATTTACTGACAAATTCAATGTGTTCCACTGTAAAAAAAAAAAAATCATGAAAATTATAATGGCCTCATGACAATCATGTTCATGACAGATTTATGACAAGTTACAGTATATTGTCGTAGTAATGTCAATGTCAAATACATTGTATTTGTTTGTCAAGTTATCATAACAAAGACATCAAAGCATTAAAACTGAGAGAATGATACTTAATGGCATTTCTAACACTTTAATTTAAACACATAATGACCTTTATTACACTTTTACACATTAATTACACTTAGTGACATAAGCATGTACAAAATCTACTTCATATTCATGTCTTGTCATTATTATAAAGGCGTCATGGCATTGTTATGAACACCCCTTCAAGTAAAGCATTAACAACACTCATAAAGTGGTTTGGAACCACTTGTGAGTAAATAAATACTGAGTGATGTGTCATTGTTTAAGGATAAGACTAATGTATCTTTTAAAAAGCACCTTTCTTAACCTTATCATTCAGCAGGCTTATGTTTATAATTATATTTGTAAGGGATAGTTCACCCAAAACTGGAAGTTCTGCCATCATTTACCCACCCTTCATTTGTTTCAAACTTGTTTGACTTTCTTTTGTTGAACACAAAAGAAAATATTATGAAGAAAGCCGAAAATTGTCAAACCATTGACTTCATTAGTATTTGTTTTACCTACTATGGAAGTCAATGGTTACGTGTTTGAGCTTTCTTCTTCTTTCTTCTTTTGTGTTCAACAAAATGAAGACACATATAAATATATATTTAATATCCTTTTAAATATCCCTTTTATTTGTTTTCTAGCAAATTTTCCACCACAAACTTTTTAGTTAATTGTATTTGCCTTTTAATAATGTAGAATGTGTATATTCTGTTTTGAATCATTGCTTAATATTTATCACATTGTCTGGGCTGCTCTTGGTTATGTGATGGTTTGCTTGTGTTACATCAGTAGCAGTTTTCCTTTAAGATATGCTCTTCATTTATTTTTCATCCGTTTTTAATTGCATTTTTGCTTTCTGATCAGCATTTATGAGGAGGAATGGTGAGTTAGTTTGAACTTATTTTTTTTTGTTTGTTTGTTTTTGTGGTTTGTTTGCGTTTTCTGCATGACATCTCTGATCAAAAACTTCGTGAGCAGCTTTTCTGCTTAGCGTTGGTTACATTTTAACCAGCAGTTATCTTACACATTGAGGAGGTGCCTTTAAAGGACCATTCTACTCCTTTTGGGGGAGAAGTATTCTAATTTAACAACTCCCCTAGAGTTAAACTGTTGTGTTTTAGCATTTTTTAATGCATTCAGTAGATCTTCAGGTCTGTTGGGAGCACTTTTAGCTTAGCTTAGCATAAATCATTGAATTGGATTAGACCATTAGCATCTTGCTCAAAAATGCTAACATAATAATCAAGGAACTTTGCTGACGTACCATGGCTGTAGCAGGCCCAATGATATTATGCAGTGCTTTTACCTAGTAACTATTTTCCGGTGCTGTGAAATAGCATTGCACCTGCTGCAGCCATGTTACAACAGCACAGTTATTATGCAGGGATGAGAGTATAGTTCCTAGCCATAGTGATCTAGTAAATTGCTTATTAGTACTTAAGTAAGTAACTTAATACATGATCTAACTACAGACTCAAGCTTTAAATAGGAAAATAGCATGAACACCTTTTTTGGATGGCATGGTGGCTCAGTGGTTAGCACTGTCGCCTCACAGCAAGATGGTTAGCATTTCTGTGTGAAGTGTGTGCATGTTCTTGCCGTGTTAGCGTGGGTTTCCCCCGGGTGCTCTGGTTTCCCCCACAGTCCAAAGACATGTGCTATAGGTGAATAAACTAAATTGGCAATAGTGTATGAGTGACAGTGTATGGGTTTTTTCCAGTAATGGGTTGCAGCTGGGAGGTCATCCACTGTATAAAACTTTTGCTGGATGATTTGGTGGTTCATTCCACAGTGGTGACCCCTGATGAATAAAGTTACTAAGCTGAAGGAAAATGAACAAATGACACTTTTTTGAAAATTTTGAGCAAGATGCTAATGGTCTAATTTGATTCAGTGATTCATGCTTAGCTAAAAGTGCTCCTGCCAGACATAGTGATTGGCTGAATGGATTTAACTGTTTAACTCTTCTTTTAGTACTGACTTAAAATTTGAAGGGAAGACCTTCACACCTAATTACCCTTGATGTCTAGGCTGCCTCACTATGGTTTGGATCAGAATAATAATCATTATTACGTGATTCTATCATCCTTTCTATGTGGTCGCTACAAATTTGTATTGTAATGCAACTGTCTTTGCTGAGCACACACATATATATCTGTACTGTACTGCACACACATGTATACCTGTCATTCTCACTCTCAGGCAAATGTTCATGTTCTAGGCTGATCTGCTGAAATAATTTGGCCAAATATCCACAGATATAAATCAGCCACTTCATTTAGTTTTGTTACAATCAATAAGAAACAGTATTTTCTTTCAAATTCTGTCAATTTTATTTTAATTTTATGTAGCATGACAGATCACTGCATAGACATTTCAGTTCAGGCTTTGGAGCACGGGTGAACATGATTTCATTTCCTTATTACTTTAAGTTAGTCACTGCACAAGCTAAACATAAATGAACTTCTCATGTTATTGTTCAGTGTGTCAACCACGAAAAGACATCAGTAAAAAAAGCTTGTGAACAACATCAAGTCATTCAGCATGGTAGTTCAGTAGAGAAACTAATTTTAGAGAAGAGCATTTCTGTAAATAAGTTTGTATTAATATAAGCATTGTACAGTATGTGCGTATATATAATTTTAAGTATGTAATCATTCATTTTACTTCACCTGTTATTAATGTCTTATGCAATGTATGTTTACAGTATATAACATGTCATTAGAAGTTATGAACCCAGTGTATAAATTATTCAATTTGAACAATTACTTGGAATGCAGAATGTCATAATTAGGTTTACAAATAAATTAAATCTGCTTTATGTGTAATCTATCATTCGTTTTACATTCTTTTTTTATTAGATTGTTGAGTAATATAAGGTAACACTTTATTTTGATGGTCCATTTGAGTATTTGTAGACTGTCTGCTTAATATCTGTTCATACTGACATTTAACAGTCCTTCAACAGACATTTAACTGACTATAAGAAACTTTGCATATACATATTAACTTGCATGTAGATGCAATGTAACTTAAATTCAACCAACGAACCGTCAAAATAAGATGTGACCTAATATAAAACTGAACAATAGAGTTTAAGCATTTGGGCTATGTTGCTAATTGCAGCCTTATTATGCAATAGTAATGTCCAAGTAATGCATCTACTGTACCTATAAGGCTTACAGCATCAAGAAAACTGTAATCATTTCATTTAAATTGACAGGTATTTAAATAAAAAAAAAACATGGTAAATATGGTAAAAAAATAACCATGGTTTTTGCCAAAAAAAAAAGAGTTCCCTGGCTAGTAAAAAAAAATGGTAAAATAAAAAAAATACAATAGAGTCATATATTGCAATATAATCATAATATGCATTTTGGCTTTTTTATGTGGTCAAGACAGCTAGCAAACTGAGTATTAGAATGTACTCCCTACCATTGCTGTCCTATTGGAGAGCAAACAAAACAACAAGCACACTAATACTTAAAACATTTTAAAGTGAAAACGTTCCACGTCCACACTGGCGTTTCATGGAACGTTTCTGAAAAGATCTCCGTCTACACTATACCGCTGAAAACACACATCATGTGACCACACACACACTCTTGAATGTGCTGCAGCGTATGCTGACGTCTGAGCTCCAGGCAGTCAGCGGGTGCTTTGAGCACGCCTCCCCAGCAGAGAGCAGAGCACGTCAGACAGTTCATCAAGGATCTACCACTGGATGTAATCTCACTAAAGTTGTTAAACTTGTTTACTAATTCTTGTTTACTAAGTCCGATGTTTAATTAGTCTTGTTTTTATCTAATGACTCTTTGGTCTTTTGAATCTATTACTTGTTCTCAGGTAACGTGTTTTGGCTGATAAGTTAAGATAAGCAAAGATAAGTTAATATATTTATGTAACCACGTCCTCTGATTCTCCACATTTGACTGATTGGTATGTTGTATAAACTTATTGTACGTTATACTTTTATAATGGCCATTATTGATTATTAAAACTAAAATTCAGTAGAAGAGAGGGAATGTTTCGTATTTTTAATGGAAATGAAAGGAGGCAGTTATGTCATAGGCTCTGTTTTGTTATAAATATGCATACAGTGAAGGTGACGGTCATATATGTAGCTACATGATGCCTTAACATTTTTGGTGTCAGTTAAGTTGTTAATATCAAGATGAAAATCGACAAATCCTTATAGGCTACCATGTTTTCATCAAATTGTTAAGATAGTGAAACAACATAGCCAGGGTGATGTGAATGGCGTTATAAAGTACACTGTTCCCTTTGAAGATTCACCCGACATGTCCTCAGGAGTTTGTTTTCCATATATCAGACTTGTGAAGTCTGAACTTACATGGAAAGGATGCAAGACTGAACTTTGTGCACTTAATATTGAGGAAAAAGTCCCAATCAGATCCGTTTTCAGATTTCTCCGTTTTCCCCATTCACACTGACATGGAGCAGCAGTGTTTTAAAACCTAAACGGCCTCTCCTTCGATTTCAAAACGCTCCATTTTCTGCACTTGAAAACTCTGGGGCTATGTTGACGGAAGGCGTTACCGTAACAAAACGTATGCGTTTTAAAACTAAACCGTATTAGTGTAAACCGTGCCTTAGTTGAACAGATATACAGAACTACCCGCAACATTTTCCTGCAGCTCTAATGGCTCCGTTTGTCCATAAGAAATATCAAGCTTCAGGACCTGAAGAAAAACTTAAATGCTCAATGAAATGCTCAATCGTTATGTGTCTGTTAGCATGCATTAATGTATGCTTGTGTTTATTGCTAGTATGGTGTGTGTTGAAGTAATCCAGCTCTGTCTGATCCAGCAGCAGTGCTCTATCCAGCTCCCAGTCCATCGTCTACATCCCTCAGGATATTGTCCGTGCCAAAGAGATCATTTCCCATATCAACACGCTCAAGACTCAGGTCAGCTATTATGCAGAGCGCCTGTCTCGTGCTGCCAAAGAACGCTCCGCTAACGGCATGGAGAGAACCCTCGCCATCCTAGCAGATAAGGTGAGTTACAGAGTAAATCTAGCTCTTGCCTTATAATTTACCTATCGAGAAGGCAGCCCCACTTAGCTACTGCTGATAACTTACATTTGTATCAACTTACACTGATACATATTGGACACAGAGAAACTACTACTCTCCGAGGAGCATTCAAGTGGGATTTTAATATACCATCTATGGATATATACACGGTTTCTACACCTCTTAAAGGTACTTTAATTTCAGACATGTGGATTCAAGGCCTGGAAAGAACTTTAAAACAAACACGGGTCCTTAAAAGTGCTTAAATCAAAATTTAAATGAAATTTGTTTGTGTTTTTTTTAGCAGTTGTACTGTGCTGCTGTCAAAAGCAACTTAAAAAATGGTCAATTCTTAATTAAAAAATCTTAAATTTAAATCTTGTACAAGAACTATGACAAATAACACATATTGTGTCAATATTTCATACATTTGAACATTGCCAGATTGGATTTATCAAATTTTGCTGACGTTCTTTGAACATGACTGTTCAAACAGTATTTATTTATTTTTTTTAATTAAATTACACATACAAAACATCATCATTATGATGACATTTTAAAAGTGCCATATACTGCTTTGGTTTAATAAGTTAAGTTGTTCTCTGATATCTATATAGTAGGCTTATGGCTTCGGTAAGTTAAAAAAATCTCCAGACGTCGTTTTATATGTACATTTATTACTTCGTGAAATAATTTTAGAATCAGAAGTTCCATAATTGACGATATATGGATTGCGTCATGAGTATTAATGAGCTCCGCTCTGACGTGCCACTCTTACAGACAGACACACAGAGCATGATGTATGCTGAACACGGACAAATATAAACCCAGAGTAACATTAACCTATTTTGCTCACAAGATGTGGATAAAGGCTACATTTATAATTAAACTTGACAAAAGAGGCCGATAGAGATGTATCGCGTTGTATTTTTAAGCTATAATGTCAAAGGAAAGACAGCCAGGACTTAATGTCATCGCATGAACAAGTGATTTGACACCATTCAGCAGTCTACAAATGTGTGTTGAAACTCATTCATTCATTCATTTTCTTGTCGGCTTAGTCCCTTTTTTATCCGGGAATGAACCGCCAACTTATCCAGCATTTGTTTTACACAGCGGATGGCCTTCCAGCCACAACCCATCACTGGGAAACATCCACACATTCTCATTCACACACATACACTAAGGACAATTTAGCTTACCCAATTCACCTGTACCGCATGTCTTTGGACTTGAGCACCCGGAGGAAACCCACGCGAACACTAGGAGAACATGCAATTTTCCACACAGAAATGCCAGCTGACCTAGCCGAGGCTCGAACCAGCGACCTTCTTGCTGTGAGGCGACATCACTACCTACTGCGCCACCGTGACGTCTTTGTTGAAACTGTGAGTGAAATGTGAGTTTAAACATGTCTGGTGCAGTCATTGCCCAGTAACGCATAGTAAACACTCTGCCATTGCGTTTTCAAAATAAAAGTCCCACATACTTAAGAAGTTAAATAGAAGCTTAAAATAACTAATGGATGGAAACTATCATTGTTTTCACACTAGAGAACTTTGTTGCTTATCAAACGCAGCCTGAGTTGTGCATTTCTGTTCTTTTGATCTTGTTCTCAGGTCTGGATGAACAACCTAAAGAAGTCATACATGCAAATGCGGAGGGCATGGCCCGTCAGTCTAATTACAATTTGTTTTGTCCACTGATTGGCCTGTTGTCCACCGGGTTTTTTTCTCATGGAATTTACATGATAACGAGTAAACAATGGTGTCTGAGGCTCATGTTATGGCCATTTACTGATCTCTTATTATACTACTATGCCTTGGTATACCCATACTTTCATAATAGGGCACCTTTAATGTAAATATAAAGTGTAAGTGAAATGTTAAGTACAGTAAGGACTTTCATAGCACTACACATGCTCGGGGAATTAAACAGGTGCTTGATTTGAAATTAATGGTGCTTTAAAAAGTCCTTGAAAGTCCTTGAATCTGCTGTTCACGAAAGAGTGGGAACCCTGTATTTAATAAATTTGTATAATAATTTGGTAGGGGCAGCACGGTGGCTCAGTGGATAGCACTGTCACTTCACAGCAAGAAGGTCGCTGGTTCGAATCATGACTGGGCCAGTTGGCGTTTCTTTGTGGAGTTTGCATGTTCTCCCTGTCTTCGCATGAGTTCCTCCGGTTGCTCTAGTTTCTTCCACAGCCCAAAGACATGCGCTATAAGAGAATTGGATGAACTAAATTGGCCGTAGTGTATGTGTGTGTATCTGAGTGTCTGAATGAACGAGTGTATGAGTGTTTCCCAGTGCTGTGTTGTGACTGGAAGGACATACGCTGTGTAAAACATATGCTGGAATAGTTGGCGGTTCATTCCGCTGTGGCGACCCCTCAGGTCATTACTGATGACCTCAATGGTCACCCAGTCACACTGTTTGTGTACTGCAGGGTAAAGTCTGGCTCATACATTGCGATTTTGTCAAATTTGGGAAAATCCTTAAAGATTCTTGTAATTCTGGGCTGAAATATGTTGTTTTTGTCAGATAATGAATGTTGTTGTGATCAGATTTTGCCTCTTGTGCAATTCAGTGTAATTCAAGACACTTTTTCTGCAATGTGACTTTAACTGCGACCACCATAAACATTGGCTTAGGTTATGCAGGTAAAGGGGAACTGATTTCTTTAAATGTTAATATATTTGGTATGACTTTCTATTCGACTAGTTATATAAAACTTGGAACAAAATCTTCCTCTGTTATGATTATCCCAGACACATAAATTTGACCGTTTTGTTACATAAACACGATCAAACTTTTATATTTCCAGTATGTTGCTGATACCTAAAGATGTTTAAGTTCTGGTCCTCATGCAACTGCTACTCAACTGCAATTGGCTCATCTGCATTATAGGGGAGGGGCTTACCGATTAGCTATTTTTCTAACTTGTAGGCTGAAACTACAACCCGTTTATCTCGCTCCCTTTCAGACACGACAGCTAGTGACGGTGTGTGACTGTAAACTGCTGGCGTCTGCAGTGCAGGCCCTGAACGCAGCAAGACCCGAGTACATCGCATCTAAAAACTCACCCTCGGCCGACTCAGAGCAGGTGGTGTTGCGGAACGATCAGGACACACTGCTGGCCAAATGGAGCGGCAGTAACAGCCGTTCATCCCTCCATGTTGATTGGCATGAGGAAGAGTGGGTAAGTACTTTTATTTTTATTATAATATTTTATTACTGTAACAATGTAAATGATTACCATTTAATTATTACCATTTACCATTGCATATTCTATTTTAATATGTTTGTAACTTAAGAACTGTTACTACATTAGTAATTATTATTTCCCATTTATACATACATAAATAAATACATGCATATACAGTATAGCTATCTTTATGGGAACTTCCCAATAGATGTAATGATTTTTATTCTGTATAAAGTCTATATTCTATCCTCTTCCCAAGTCGTTCACAAAGTGGGGGTATGCACTTTATACAAATCGTGTTTTTTTATACAGGAAAAGGTGTGGGGGAATGTGGACAAAAGTCTGGAGTGTATAATCCAGCGAGTGGACAAACTGCTGCAGAGAGAGCGTCTGCACAGCAGCAGCAGTGAGGACATGTTCCAGTCTGACCAGCAGGGCGGCACCAGCAAGAAAGGTAATGGTAAAAGAAAAGCCTTTTGGATCAATCCTATCTGCATGGAGAAGTCATCCTCGGCACCTGAACCACAAGAGCAGTCACCTTCACCACCATCATCATCATCATCACCTTCATCACCTTCATCCTCACCATCCGACCTAAACCCTGCATGCCCTGATAATGCAGAAGTGCATGCCTGTAGGTGCCTTTTACTGTCTTGTTCACTTTTTTCTCTGCTATATTTTTCTTTTTTTTTTGTATTTCAGTTTATTTATTCAAAAAGAAAGGATAACATTCATTCATTCATTTATTCATTTTTTTTTTTTTTCGGCTTAGTCCCTTTATTAATCCGGGGTCGCCACAGCGGACTGAACCGCCAACTTATCCAGCATTTGTTTTACGCAACGGATGCCCTTCCAGCCACAACCCATCTCTGGGAAACACATCCATACATTCTCATTCACACACATACACTACGGACAATTTAGCTTACCCAATTCATACCCAAGAACATGCAAACTCCACACAGAAATGCCAACTGGCCCAGCCGGGGATCGAACCAGCGACCTTCTTGCTGTGAGGCGAACGTGCTACTCACTACGCCACCGTGGCGCCAATGTATAACATTTTATAACAATATATAACATCAGACAGAAAAATACTTTTAATAGTTACTACAGCATATACAGTGGGTGCAGACAGTAGTCAGAAGTCAGTAGTAGTTTTTACTCTTTGTTATATTGCAGCCAGTCTCTCCAGACATGCTCAAGTCAGAGAGCTTTAAGTTTAGATTTAGATTTAAGTCAGGGCTCTGGCTGGGCCATTCAGTCACAGAGTTGTTGTGAAGCCACTCCTTTGTTATTTTCGCTGTGTGCTTAGGATGATTGTCTTGTTGAAAGACAAACCTTTGCCTCAGTCCGAGATCCTGACCACTCTGGAGAAGGTTTTCCTCCAGAATATCCCTGTACTTGGCCACATTCATCTTTCCCTAGATTGCGACCAGTCCTCCTGTCCCCGCAGCTGAAAAATATAGGTGATGGATAGATGAAGAGCAGTGCTTGGTTTTCTCCACACATATTGCTTAAAATGAAGGCCAAAAACGTCTATCTTGGTCTTTATGGAACAAAGAATCTTATTTCTCACCATTTTAGCAAACTCCATACAGGCTTTCATGTGTCTTGCACTGAGGCTTCCATCAGGCCACTCTGCCATAAAAAACCCAGACTGGTAGTAGAGGGCTGCCGTGATGGTTGACTTACTACAACTTTCCCCCATCTCCCGACTGCATCTCTGGAGCTCAGCTACAGTGATCTTTGGATTGTTCTTTACCTCTCTCACCAAGGATTTTCTCCCCCGATAGCTCAGTTTGGCCAGATGACCAGCTCTAGGAAGGATTTTGGTCATCCCAAAAGTCTTCCATTTAAAGGGCCACTGTGCTCTGAGAAACCTTAAGTGCAGCAGAATTTTTTTGTAGCCTTGGCCAGATCTGTGCCCTGCCACTATTCTGTCTCTGAGCTCTCCAGGCAGTTCCTTTGACCTCATGATTCTCATTTTCTCTGACATGCATTGTGAGCTGTAAGATCTATAGGCAGGTGTTCGGCTTTCCTAATCAAGTTCAATCAATATAATCAAACACAGGTGGACTCAAATGAAGGTGTAGGACCATCTCAAGGATGATTAGAAGAAATGGACAGCATCGAGTAGAAAATGAATGAGTGTCACAGCAAGGGGTCTGAATACTTTGGGCCATGTGATATTTCAGGTTTTCTTTTTTAATAAATGTGCAAAAATGTCAGCTGTACTTAAACGATTTTAACAAATGGCTGTAATATAACAGAGTGTAAAATTCAAGGGGGTCAAAATACTTTACGTACCAACTGTATATCCCCCATCTCCCCCACCCTGTTATGCATACCAGGAAACACAGGATAACTGTAGTTTAGACCAAGCAATTAAATAAATAACATTAAATTTGACATTCGTAGTATCAGACGAGGTTGACTGTATTTTTCATAACAGCAGTTATTTCTTTTCTTACCTTTCTTCACTTTGCTGCTTGTTCATTGCATCTCTATAACACATGCACGTACTCATCTTCCTTTTTTTGCCATCACTCTCTTTATCTCTGTATTTCGCACGTTTGTCACCTGTTTATCTTCAAACAGATTTGCATGCTGTCATAGCAACAAGCTTTACATTATTTTTATTTGCCTTTATATGGTTTGAATTAGTCTTCCCACTGTTTCTAACCACCTCTTCATCTGTATTGTTTTTAACCTGCAGCTGAAGTCAGAATTATTAGCCATTCTGATTTTTTTGTCCGAACATTTGTTTTTCCAATTTCTGTGGAACAGAAAGAAGATTTTTTTTCAACACATTTTGAAACATAATAGTTTTAATAACTAATTTCTAATAACTGATTTCTTTTATCTTTGCTTTATTGACAGTGCATGATAATTAGGCGAGTTAGAGTAATTTAGGCAAATCACTGTATAACAATGGTTTGTTCTGTAGACAATCTAAAAATATATATTGCTTAAAGGGACTAATAATATTGACCTTAAAATAGTTTTTTTTAATATTAAAATTTGCTTTTATTCTAGCCAAAATAAAACAAATAATAAACAAATAAAAACAAATAAAAAAATCCTCCAGAAGAAAAAATATTATAGGAAGTACTGTAAATGATTCCTTGTTCTGTTAATGCACAAGAAAGTATTTATAATGATAGTTTTGCAACCACGTTTTATACTATTTCAAATAAAGATTTTTGTGCATGCTGTATAAGTGCACGTAAATTGTTTATCCATAGTGTTTACATGGTCATAATACAGCAAGTAGTACAACAAGCAGCTGGACATTGCTTTAAAATGCCCTTGATGGGTGAACATTAGCCAGTGGGGGAGTGTCTTTTGTCTCTCCTGGTGCGAGTCATTCATGACCATTGTCACTCCCAGGCATACAGCATGCTGACCCAAAATACACTTTACAAAATGTAAATCTTTGTAATGTATTCTTTGAATGAGAGAACAGAATAGTTTTCACATAATTGAGAAGTAAATATTCTAGCCTACAAGACTGGTTACTCAAAAGTCTTAGGCCCCGTTTACACTAGTGCGTTTTAGATTTAAAACGCGTTTTAGCATGAAAAGGATCCGCGTCCACACTAGCGTTTCACCCAGCATTTCTGAACATATCTCCGTCCACACTACTCCACCAAAAGCATATATCACATGACTATTCGCGCACTCTGGGCATGTGCGTTCAAGTATAAACAGGAAGCATGTGTCTCGCTCGGCATTTGGTTATTGTTAGTCAACAAACGCTAACCCAAAACCGGCATTCTAAATAGGGCTTACGCTACTTAAAAACATTAGCGATTAGCGAGTGCTCGAACAATATCTTGCCTCTTGCGAATATATGCAGCTGTTGTAGTAAAAAAAGGCAGAGTTTAACTGCACAAAAGCACTTAAAACGGACAATAGTGCAAACAACGCTCCCATTTCTGTGTCCAGCAGCCATGCCTCCGTTTTCAGATGTGTCCATTTTCCCCCATCCACACTGAGACAGAGCAGCAGCATTTTAGAATGAAAGCGGCCTCTCCAGCGTTTCCAAAACGCTCCGTTTTCAGAGCTCTAAAACTCCGGCGTTGTGTGGACGGATGGTGTAACCGTAGCAAAACGTATGCGTTTTAAAATGAAAACGCATTCATGTAAACGGGGCCTTATTCAGACCTATTCAGTGTGGTTTTTTTGGGGGGTATTATTTTAGCTACATCAATAATTCTTACATATTATTGTAGCACAGTTTGTGCTGAATACAAAACAATACATGTTGGCCAATACTGTGCAATAAGTAGCTGAAATAAGCACAAATGTCAGAGCATGTCTAAACATCTTAGGGGCCCAAAATCACCTCAGACCCCAGAGGGTTAAACATCATTTGAGAAATATTTGAAAAAGAAAAAAAATATCACTGGAGGGCTAATAATCTTGACTTCTACTGTACATATCTCTGTCACATGATGTCCATGTTGTCTTATATCTTGTAATTTGTATATGTTTATTTATCTGTTTTCAATGATATGTGCCAAAACCAACCGTATGAATCTATGGAAGGAAAAAAAACTGACATCCAAGTGGACTCTGTGCAACAGTTTATATAAATGAGTGTGTGTTGACTCGGTGTGACTCTCTGTTGATGTGCCATGTCTCTGGAACATGTTTCTGGAACATTCTGTTGTTTGACCCAGCATATTTGCCTACTGTGCGCATGTGACCGGGTGCTCTCATTTGATTGGCTGGCTGACTAACACGCTCACAGGCTCTCTGTCTGGTGCTGACTGTCTGTGCCAGTTAGTCACTTGGCAGTGCCAGCATGCTGCAAGAGTAGTCCTTTGCTTAATATAAAGACTATGATATCATTAGCTTGCCAGGCAGATGTTAAAATTTCTTTATTACATCTTTTTCTAGGCAGACTTTTGCAACATTCTAATTTTAACATACAGTACAGTGCAGGAAATAAGTATTGAACATGTCACAATTTTTCTCAGAAAACACATTTCTAAAGGTGCTGTTGGCTTAAAATTTTCAATGAATTTTGGTAACAAGCAAAGAGATCCATATATGCCAATAACATAAGTTAATAATATTAACTGCCTCAGTCCAACATCTACATTACCAGCATTAAGAAGATGAAGTGGGTGGACATTTCAGCAAGACAATTATTCAAAACACAGCCAAGGAATCTCTCAAATAGTTTTAGAGAAATAAAATCAAGCTGTGGAATGGCCCAGCCAATCACCTGACTTGAATCCAATGGGAAATGCAAAATAAAGATTAGATTTGTTAGAAGAGGCCCAGAGCTGATCACACCTGAGCAATTCATGTGACTTCAGTCTCCATATGAGGGCGTACTCACACTATGTACAGTTCCCTTGAACCGAGCCGAAGCACGCTTGTCCCCCCTCCGTCTCCCCTGACGGCCCGCAATCACATTACATCCGGGCCTGAGCACGCTTACGTCATCGATGATGCGCTGTTCAGTTTAAGAGAAGCACTCTCGGAGATTTCAATGGAGATTTCTTTATATCGTTATATGGTTTTAGTCGTTTGATATACAGTGACACACAGTCAAATATTTCACTGAACAGATCAGCCACATATGACGCTTATAAACAATCATAAAGTCCTCATGCTGCAGGAATTAGAAGGTTTTCTAAAGGTGCAGCCGTCGTTCAGCGAGGGGTTTGCGCTTTTAATAATCTACGACAGTTTGCGCTCGATAGACAGTAAAAATGATAAATACATATGAAATAGTCCCCAAAAGTCACGTCTCTTCTTCAGTTTCGGGCTCAGGCGCGCTTTGCACTCACACTACAAACGTACAAGTGAATCGTGCTCAGGCACGCCTCTTCCAACCAGGCCAGGGAGGGCCAACTGTATAGTGCCTGAGCCCGATTCAGAGCACTCTCAAACGATCGGGAAACGGGCCTGGGCACTGTTCGGATAGCATAGTGTGAGTAAACCCTGAGAGGCGTCTTTAAGCTGTCATTACCAAAAAAGCATTTTATAGAAGGTATTAAATAGATTTCAGTTTCCATTGTTATACACGCAACTATTTTATTTTATTTTTTTATGTTTGTATTGTTTGGGGTTTTAGCAAAATCTGGTTCAACAGCTCCTTTAGAAATATTATTCTCAGGAAAAACATACTTCAATACTTATTTCCTTTACTGTAAGTGCAATACTATTAGTTGCTAAATATGCTTGTATATAAGTAGTCACAAGCTGCATTTCCACTGCACATGACATTCGGACACTACTATTGGAATTTGCCCCTAGTGGCAGACACACAGTATTTTCATTATGTTCATTCGTGTAGTCACTGAAGCCCATTCTTGCTTGAAAAAGACACGTGAAATACATAAAAAGGCTCATTTAGCTACATTGTCATTTTATTATATACATTATATATTAATATTATTACAGACATATATTGTGTGTGCCCATAGTAATTGTATTTTAAGGTTGTACCCGAGACAGATTGGCCCAGCACTCATTCATATAATTCATCGTCTACTATATGCAGTATACATAGGCAATTTATGGGCAAACGACCCATAGAATCCTATCAAATTATTTTTGCGTCACTTGAAATTTCTCTCAAGGCACATATCGGTCCCACTTTATATTAAGTGTCCTTAACTACTATGTACTTGCATCAAAAAATAAATACAGTGTACTTACTGTATTTATAATGTATTTAAGAACACTAGTGGTGCTCTGGAGGTGGGATATGGGTAAGGTTAGGGACTGGTTTGGTGGTATGGGTAGGTTTAAGAGTGGGTTAAGGTGTAAGGGATGGTCAACAGTGTATTTACAAATGTAATTACAAGAATTGATTACAGACGTAATTACAGACAGTTATTTAATCAAGCATAAGTACGATGTAAAAACATGTGTTTACACAATAAGTAGATTGTAATTAATTATTAATTTCAGTGTAAGAACATATTAGTTAAGGCCACTTAATATAAAGTGGGACCCACATATCTAGCATTACACAGTGATATTTTTCCTACAAGCCAGGTGGTATTTTATCCACACTGACTTGTGTGTACGTGTGTCCAGCACAATGAACCAAGAGCCACTATTTTACCTTGTATTCGCCATGGTGGAATGAGTTAATGAGTGCATGAATGAACACAAACAATATAATAATAATACTTGCAACAATTTTGAAGGGAACATGAAGAGAGCGTTAATAATTTATACTCATTTATTACTGAAAACAAGCTTGTTTTTTTTTTAAGAAATAAGATTTTCTGAAAAATAGTAGCAAAAACGAAACAATTCCCATCTCGAGCACAGATGTCTGATTGGACATCGGAGCACATCACATCCAGTCGAGCGGTTGCTTACATCTAAACGCCAGAAGTTCAAATATTTTAATGAATTAATTAATGCTCCGTTTGGATACAAATTTTGATCAGACATTATCAGAACTCTACACAGCTCCCAGAGTCTCTTGACTTCTGTTGCTTGTCGTTTGGCATGTGCAGTGGATACTGGCTTCAGAGTCTGTGTTTAGCTGTGTGTGCTGTTCTAGTTGCACTCGCTAAGTTAACTGTTGCATGTTGCACCTCCATCCCCCTAGATGGCAGCAGCAGCAGTGGAGAGGAGAGTTACCCAGGTAAGAGCGCCTCCCCCTCCCTTAAGCTTATGCGCTAATGCTAAAGAGGTGTTCACTTTTTTACATCACATCTGTTGTCTTTCATACTTGTTTAATGGTGTCAAACTGTCTCTGTTTTGAAATCTGTCCATGTTTGCTTTAAAGTCCCTGAGTCAGACAGAGTTGCGTTTAAAGTGCTGCTAATGTGATATTTTTGATTGAAACGGAAAGCTGGTTGGTATATTTTTATCCCAGATATAAAGTATGGTTTTTATCATATGGCCCTGTACAAAATGGAATACTTTGCTACAGTACTACTGTACATACACATGTTTGTTGAATGGAAAGTGCATCTAAAAGTGTTAGCATACCTAGAATCTACCAGACTATAACATGCTGCTCATATTAACAATAATAATAACACTAATAACTGCTCATGTGGTTTTACATTATTGTATGTTCTAAAAGACACCTTTGACAGTTTTTCTAGTCAATCTATTTACTATTAGATTTTTACTGACAGCGCAAATTTAGCTGTGTTTTAACCAAGACATCTGTGATTGGACATCTATTAGACATCTCTTAGTGTAGAAACTTTTTCACTTATTTAAAAAAAAAAACTGGAAAACAAGTTCCATATAACCAGTTAATTCATATGGATTACTTTAATAATTTTTAATAAACCTTTTAAAGTTTGAAAAATTGGCCTAATAGACTTTCAATTGAGAGACTTTGAGTTTGGTTTAAAATATCTTTATAAACAAAGCCTGATTGTTTCTTTTCTAATAAATACACTGCCTGAAAGCAACACAACTTTAAAGTGAAACATGAATATTTAAATCCATGTTTGAAAAGCATGAATATGTGACGTTTGAGAATGATTTGAAATGATTGTGTGCATCAGGTGAATGGAGCGAGGCCTTGTATCCCCTCTTGACGACCCTAACGGAATGTGTGGCCATGATGAGCGACAAAGCCAAAAAGTCAATGGTTTTCTTGCTCATGCAAGACAGCGCACCCACCATCGCAATGGACCTCGGTCTGCAGTACCGCAGAGATGTGGTTTTCTGCCAAACAGTTAGTTCTTAATCACACACGCTAATGAACACTTAAACAAAAATAATCTCAATTATTCCATGGTCCAGTTGTTGGAGCCTTCATTCATCTGTGTAATCCTGAGCCAATGGGGATCACCCAACTAACAAATATGCTCAAAATATTTACAAAGAGGTAGCTAGCACATGCTACTATGAGCTTTTAGATATGCCATACACACTCCCTGTCTCGATGACTGACTCCGAAGTGGGACAAGGAGATCTAAACTGTCATGACTGATGAAAAATTGGTCAAATATTGTGCTTCAAACTAGTTTCAACTTGTCTACAACTTAGCAGATGACCATGGAATAAAAGGGATAATCCAACGCTTGCTGTGCATTAAAGGATTTTAAATCCATTGATTATAACTTACTTATCTGTCATCATTTGTCCTTTAAAGCTTTAAAGTCCTCTAAAGTGTTTAAAGCAGCTTTGAACATATGCTTTTAAGTGAATATACATTTGCATGCCAACTTAACCAGAGACCCACATTTTTATTAGTCAATGAGAAAGATAAATAGTGCTAAAAGCCAAACTATTCAATGTCTTGAGTGAATTATTGTTATCTCTATAGTTATCCACTAGTATGTGTAATCTGTATTGTTAGTATATGTAATCTATTTAGTTATCTACTGTTTTTCCATGCAATGACATTTCATACAGATTAAGAATGACATATTAATTATATAACAATATATTTATGGGTGAACTGACCGAACCAGTTTTCATGCAGTTCTAATGTTTGTTCTGTTTCTTATCTTTTTGTGTGTGTTTTAAGCTCACAGCGCTAATTTGTGGCTTCATTATCAAACTGAGAAACTGTCTCCGTGATGACGGTTTTCTAAGACAGCTTTACACCATCGGCCTGCTCGCTCAGTTTGAGTGTCTATTGAGCACTTACGGTAAACCCACTCTTACATATATGCTCATTCTTTGCTTCACAATACGCAGTAACCACTGAATGAAACCACTTATGTTATAATAAAATGTATATGTAGGACATACAGTTGAAGTCAGAATTATCAGCCCCTTTATACATTTCTCCAATTTTTGTTTAACTGAAAGATTTTTTTTCAACACATTTCTAAGCATAATAGTTTTAATAACTCATTTCTAGTAACTGGTTTCTTTTATCTTTGCCATGATGATATTCACTAGATATTTTTCAAGATACTAGTATTCAGCTTGCCACTTAAAGGCTTAGTTAGGCAAGTTAGGGTAATTAGGCATTGATCATTGTATTATGATGGTTTGTTCTGTAGACAATCGAAAATCAATATTGCTTAAATGGGCTAATAATATTGACCTTTAAATGTTCATAAAAAAATTTAAACTGCTTTTATTCTAGCCGAAATAAAACAAATAAGACTTCCCCCAGAAGAAAAAATATTATAGGAAATACTGTGAAAAAAAATTATTGCTCTGTAAAAACATAATTTAGGAAATATTCATAGGAAAGCTGAACTGTAAATCTAATTCATTATTTGTAATGCTCTATCATTCTACGGTTCATTCCATGCAGGGGTCGGGAATCTTTTTTTCAGAAAAGAGCCATTTTTGGCATTTTTTAAAGACCCAATGGGGTATATATACACCCCAATATATACTACTACTAAAATAATGGTTTAAACAAAACCTTTATGTATGTTCATGCACAACTAAAAAAGAAACAAATATGAAACATCATATGTTGAGCAAGTCCATGAATGAACAAAGAACTATTTAAACTGTTTAACTAAAGCAGCATAATTTAAAATAAACAAACATTTTACTATTATAAAAATTGCACAGTTACAACAAATAATTCAAAATAAAGTATGCAGCAATAATTTTGGCTAGTTTTTAAGAATAAATTAAGAGTTTAGATGCAAAAACCTCTAAATGCTGTTTGAAAATTTCTTCTAAAATTAGCATCTTGTCTGTTGGCTCAGAAATGTTACTTTTATAGTGACTAATAAGTTCTTTTCATTGCTTTTCAAAGTGAAATACTTGAACTTGAACATGGAAGGCTGATAAAAATACAAATTTTAGGAGAAAATGTCATGGCATTCCATCTAAACTCTTCAGATATTATTGCTATTATATTATTATACTGGACTGACACTGTTTCAATTTACTATAACCGTCTATGTGAAGCTGCTTTGGCACAATCTACATTGTAAAAGCACTATACAAATAAAGGTAAATTGAATTGAATTATATTAATTTGGCTACTTTTAAAGATCAAAAATTTTATTTAACTATTATTGAGAAAATAAAAGGCAAACGACTCGTATTTCTATGGTAACCATGTTCACGTGTTTGCCATTTATTGGTGTCACGATTCAATTTTATCCACACGTGCATTGGTTGAAACGTCCTTTTTTAAATTCATTTTGCTTTAAAAAAACCTATAAAAAGGAATTGTAATTGTATTTTCAATAGGAATTTTTTTTTGTGACTGTCAAAAAAATTAATAGTAAAATATTGTTGAAGGGAGACAGCTGGAAAGCCATGTATTTTTGGTCAAAGAGGCACATGTTGCTCACGAGCCATAGGTTCCTGACCACTGATTCATTTTGTTCTGGTATGTCTTCTGTATGCATCACAGGAGAGGAGTTAGCCATGTTAGAGGACATGAGCATAGGAATAATGGACCTTCGAAACGTGACCTTCAAGGTGACGCAGGCCATCTCTACCTCTTCCCCCGACATGCTGCCGGTGATCACCGGGAATCGGGATGGCTTCAACGTTCGCATCCCTCTCCCGGGAAGCATGTTTGATGCATTGCCAAGGGAGATCCAGAACGGCATGCTGCTGCGGGTACAGCCGGTGCTGTTCAACGTGGGCATCAACGAGCAGCAAACGCTCGCAGAGAAGTGAGTCTTGATTATGTAAAACAGCCCTCAGAAGTGCTTGCATAACATCAACAAATAACATTATTTCATAATACTTTGTTTTATGATCTCGTTTTCAGTTTGATTTGAGTCTGTTTTTCAGTTTTGGTTTACATTAGGGCAGCACAATATATTGAAAAATGGTCATTATTGTGATAATAGTAAATATGGTATGCCTATAGGTTTGTTTTGACTAATCAGATGAGGACTATCTTTATCCCTGCCTCCCCAGTATGTGCTGTTCTGCTATTGGCTAGAATGGCCCGAAGAGTCTTCGAGCAGGGCTGAAAATAAATACTAATGGCGGGAGTACAGAAATGAGAGCAAAATGACAGCAGCCAATAAGAATCAGAATAGTAGCTGAGGTTTTCAGTCATTCATAGTGTTTTAAAGGGCACCTATGATGAAAATTGAGGTGTAGGTATAGCATGTCCACAGTCATATTGGAGTGATATAAACACAGTAAGTCTTTTTTTTTTATTTCCTGATGTTAAAATAGGACCCAAATCCCAGTGATTTTGAGGCCCACCACAATGTGACATAGGAGTGCGGTTTTCACCACCCTCCAAATTGATATACACATGTCCACAAAGCATTTTCTTGCAAATAAACTGGGATTAAAATATCTGTTCCAACACTTTTTTTTTTAGTTTTAGAAGTTAAAAATGTTTTTAAAACAGCACATGTTTGTAATGAAGAAAGTAAAATCACTATCTAATTCTCAACCGCTATAATCACCATGGCCGCATGGTGTCAGTAAACGTGAGTGTGTGAACTGCAAACGGCATTTGTGTGAGACTCATCATTTCAGAAAGGCTTGAATAAACTCCACCGATACATGAAATAAATTTACTTGGTATTTGTGACTATTGAGCTGTATTTTAGCTTCATCCCTGTCTGTCTCTGTCACTGACTGCTGTTTATTTGACGTAATGCATGATGAAAAGCAGACATGCACATGGGAGGAATGGGCGGGGAGAAGCAGTATTTAGATTTAAAGCCACAGGCTACAAAAACAGCTACACTGTAGCCAAGACACCAAAATGGACATTCTGGAGGCTATAATAAATTATCTGATGGGTATTTTGAGCTGAAACTATACAGACACAATCTGGAGACACCAAAGGCTTTTCTTACTTCTTGTAAAAGGAGTAAAATAGGCCTTTAAAATCTAAATGTTTGCCCATTGACATTTTTTTCTGAAATTATTAGATTATTAAAACATTACAGATTATTTTGGTATGAGTAACAAAATTGCTAATAATAAGAGAAGAGTTTAGAAGCAAAAGCCTCTAAAATGTATACATTTTTTTAATGACCATTTTTCTTAACCTCCTAAGTTTATGTTCAGTAATTTTACTTTAAAGGCAATGAAAAGAACATATTTGGCACCATACAAGTGAAATTACTGAACCTACACACAAGAGCCTGCGAAGATTTTAGGTGGCACAAGATTTAGATGGTATTTAGAGGTTTTTGCATCTGAACTCTACAATAACATTTTTTGGAAAAATATATTACAAGAAATACCATTATCACATTATTTAACAACAATATCGCATATTTTCCCGCTAACAATCATCTCTAGTTTACACAGATTGACTACATCTCAAAATGTGTTGTAGGTTTGGAGACACGTCACTTCAGGAGCTCATCAATGTGGAAAGTCTGGCACGTCTAAATTCTTACTACCAGCAGTTCAAGGAAGTTTTACCGGATGACTGTAAGTCAGGAAATTTTAGCATGATTTGAATTACACAAGTCACTCTGGTTTTAACTCTCTGTCTCCTTCAGGTCTTCCTCACTCCCGTAGTCAGACTTGTCTCCCAGAGCTGTTGCGGTTTCTGGGTCAAAATGTTCATGCTAGGAAAAATAAAAATGTTGACATCTTGTGGCAGGCTGCTGAGGTAACAGTTCTTTACTTAATTTGAGATAATGAAGGGTGAAACAAATAAATGCTTAATGGGGATAATTGAAGAGTATGTTTTAGCAGGTTATTGCTTAAAGAATTAATAAAAAGGATTACACCTGTATTTCATGTACCACCTGAAGTTCCAAAAAACTGTTTAAGTACAAAGAAAGGTAAAAGTAAAAGGTTTAAAGACAGAGATAAAGGTAAAGCAAAAGCACATACACTTCCTGACAAAAGTCTTGTCGTCAATCCCAGTTGTAAGAGCAACAAATAATAACTTGACTTTCAAGTTGATCATCTTGAAAAGTGGCAGAAGGTAGATTTTTAGAAGTGGCAGAAAGTAGATCAGTTGAACTGCATCCCAATCATCACAAATACTGCAGAAGACCTATTGGAACCCGCATATATCCAAGATTCTCACAGAAAATCAGTCAAGTTTGGTGAAGAAAAAATCCTGATTTGGGGTTACATTCAGTATGGGAGCATGCAAGAGATCTGCAGAGTGAATGGCAACACCAACATCCTGAGGTATCAAGACATTTGTGCTGCCCATTACATTACAAACCACAAGAGAGGGCAAATTCTTTAGCAGGATAGAGCTCCTTCTCCATACTTCAGCCTCTACATCAAAGTTCCTGAAAGCAAAGAAGCTCAAGATGATTCAGGATTGGCCAGCCCTGTCACCAGACATGAACATTATTGAGCATGTCGAGGGTAAGATGGAGGAATCTTGATGACCTCTTCTTTGCCATTCCAGATGACTTTATTAATAAGTTATTTGAGTCATTGCAGAGATGAATGGATGCAGTCCTCCAAGCTCATGGGAGTCATACACGATATTAATTATTTTTCCTCTGCACCATGACTGTATATTCTATACTGTACATTATTTCTCTTGAATGACAAGACTTTTGTCTAAGCAAAGTCAGACCTTAATGTCCTAATTAAATAATTAAAAATCAAGGCATAATCATGTTTTATTTTAGTAAAATAAGCATAATCTAGACACCTTTGTCTAAAATTGAAAGCAAAAGCCAAATCCCAGGAATTTTAGGAGATTTAGAAATCCATCACATTTCTTTCAGTCAAAAAAAAAAGACATTTCAAAGAAAAATAGGATGTACTGTATGGTCACCTTATGCAGTATATTTTAAAAAGTAATGGTACTTTTACTTGATTAGGATTTTTAGTACTCTTTCCAGCACTGTTTAAAATCAATGCCATCTGCTATTGTCCTATAATGTACAACTCCTTGTGGATTAGGTACACTGTAAAAAACTATTCTTAAATTTGCAGTTTTATGTATTTTTGGATTTTTTTTCTTTTTTTTCTACAGTATAAATGGTAATTGCCATTAAATTTACATGCACTGTAAAATGTAGTAAGTTGACCTTACTTAAAAAAATTGAGGGAACCGATTGCCTAAAATTTCTAAGTAAAGTAGTGTATTAATTTTAAGTGAGCATAACTTTAAAAAACTTTGTAATAACAACTTTTTTAAAAAAGTAAACTTCAGTACCATTGACTCAGAATAATTAGTTGTTTTAACTTCTTATTGGTGTTCACATTACTAGGAAAATATTAGGAAACCGATTGCCTTAAAATGATCAAGTAAGCTGAACTAAAACATTTAGACAAAAACCAATACATTTTTATTGTCTAAATATTGTACAGTGTATCAAACAGACATCAATCAGGCATGACTTCGATCACCTTAAACACTCCATAAACATGCAGATATTATACAAATATTTTATAATATAATTTATTAAATAATCATATAAATATAATTTAATTAATATTAATCTATTGATATATTATAATATATTAATATATTTATGAATGCATAAATTTTGAACATCAAGGAAATTAAAAAGCTTTCAGATTTATTATGCTTTTCTGATTATGCTTAAGTTATAATTCTTCCACCTGTTTCCTCCGTTCCCTCATCACCGTTCTCTATCATTAACATGCTTTTGACACATGATCACTCAGAAGTTGTAAATACATATTATTTTAAGTCAAGAATACTTAAATCTATTAAGTTTAACAACTTAATGCGCTAAAAAGTTGGGATTACTTGTTTAAATATAGTAAGGTGAACAAACTTGTTCATAATAAGTTAACTGCACTTTATTTTATTAGTGAGAACAGCTATTGCTTTTTACAGTGTGACAGCATATTCTGTAAGCTGTAAAACCGATCACAACAGACAGTGAACCACTGGGCTAACATAATAACAACATACAAGTTTAAAAATATGATTGTTTTTTTGGTTATTATTATTATTCAGCATAGTACCAACTGAACTGGCATCTAAGAGCCTGAACACTGTATGATTGGTTGTAACCTTCCATGTTCAGATTTGCCGGCGACTGAACGGAGTGCGATTCACCAGCTGTAAAAGTGCCAAGGACCGCACTGCCATGTCAGTGACTCTGGAGCAGTGTCTGATCCTGCAGCACGAGCATGGCATGGCCCCGCAGGTCTTCACACAGGCCCTCGACTGCATGCGCAGGTAAGAAACCTCAACAACTGCCTGTTTATAAGCACTGCACGCTTTGGGAATATACCTCTTTTTTCCCTTCTCATTCCAGTGCATCATCCTATATCGCTTGCTGCTTTTTGGTGTTTTAGCAGGTTGCTTTGTGTTTTATTCAGACTTAAACGTTTGCTCATTTGTTTACTGGCTTCATTTGCTCCTTCATACTTCACCCTTTCATCTCCTCTCTCAACGCTCTACTAGAGACACTAATGCAAACAAATGACTCCTGTAGAGTGTGAGGAAGCTGCTGAAACTTGGTTCCGCTGAGTTTGTTTTGCTTGCCAGATGTTCTGTGCTTACAAACAAGAGTTTTAACTGTCGGGTTTTGTGCCGTAATTCTCTCCTCTCGTTTCCTGTGCAATCTGAGGACGGATCCAAGCTAATCTTTGTTGTGAAATGTATACTGAAAACTGTTTATCTGCCCTGTGGAAACTGATAAAAGAGGCAGATGAGCACAGGAAGGTTTGCTTGATGTTTTAGAGTCTTTGTTTATCGGAAAGTGTTTACAGTTATCAAGTTTGCAATAATATTACTTATAATATAGATATAAATGTGTTTTTAGCTTTCATTAATATTGATAGTCAGTTTGTAGAGAAACTACTGTTCAAAATAAAGTATGATTTAGTTTTCTGATAGAAAATGACAAATATTGATTATTGATAATAATTCATATGTCTTCTCAAGTACTAAATTGGTATATTTGGTGGCTTTCTAATCAATCCGTTGAGACTGGAATAGCGTAAATGTAAACGTTGCTTTGTCTTCAGGAATAAATAACATTTTTAGATTGAATTAGAATAGACCAAAGTTATTAAAATATATGAATATTCATTTTGATCAATAAAAGGAAAAGCTATTTACAACTGAAGGTGAGATTATTTGGTCTGGGGATTTTGTTTTTATTATTTTTTTTTAAATATATCTCAAGTGACATTTAACAGAGAAAATGCATTTTCAGTATTACTTTTTAAATATATTTATATTTCCTATATTTCTGAAATGTATAAAACGTCTTATTTATTTAGTTTGGCTGTAAAAGTAAAGTAAAATCCATTTTCTTTTTTTTTTAAACATAATTTTTAGGATTGATATTATTAGCCCCCTTAAAACACTATTTTTCAATTCACTACAATTGACTTGCCTAATTAACCCTTAATCTAGTAAAGCCTTTAAATTTCCCTTTAAAGTGAATGAATACTAGTATCATGTTAAGTAAAATGGCTAGTAAAATAGTATGTACGGTATAACTTAAAATTTTGAAGTATTCGGCTGCAAGGAAATTTTGAGTTTATTCAACTTCAGTGGTTAAAGATGTGTCAAATTATTTTTTAAGTTAACTGAAAAGGCCATATTAATTCAAGTATACTTCATGGAATAAGTAGATCTTACTTTGCATCAAACATTTTTGGATTAAATGTATTTGTATTAAATTAAAACTTCTGTGAATGGAATAAACTAAATTGGCCGTAGTGTTTGAGTGTGTGAATGAGTGTGTATGTTTCCCAGTACTAAGTTGCAGCTGGAAGGCCATCTGCTGTGTAAAACATATGCTGGGATAGTTGGCAGTTCATTCCGCTGTGGTAATCCTTGATGAGTAAAGGGACTAAGCTGAAGCAAAATGAATAAACGAATAAACTGCTGTCTAGTTGTGTCTACTCGTTTAATACAGTTTACTCAACCCCTGTTTAAATTTTAAGAAAACTCATTATGAAATAAATAAAAAAACAAGTTTCATTGCAGCTGGTTGCTTTAAAATTTTAAGTTAACTCAATGTAGTTATTAAATATTAATAAACAGCACCTGGAAAATACTGAAAAAAGTATTAAAATGTCATGGGGGGGTTATTCATTAACTTGTTTGTTGATTACTTTATAAATTACTATCAATCTTTACTATATAAAATAAATGATTAAATAAATAAATAAACAAACTAACTAAAAAAAAAATATATATATATATATATATATATATACAGTATATAT
>CAIGQQ010039888.1:3952063-3970797 GCA_903798035.1 Danio albolineatus
TTATTTATTTATTTATTTATTTATTTATTTATTTATTTATTTATTTATTTTTAAGTATAACAGGGTGCACACAGACTTAATTGTTCATATTATTGAAGCATGACTGAAAACAATCTATATAACAGAGTGGACAGCCAACATCATTGACCTTTTTTAAAGTATTATCTAAAATAAAATAAAATCAAGTCGCATTTATTTTTATATCACTTTATACATCACAGGTTACGTCAAAGTGGCTTTAAAGAAATAAAAAATAGTAGAAATAGATCGAAGTAACAGTAGTTAAAAATAGCATTAAGCAGTACAGCTTCATGGCACCAGAGCAATAAATAAAGGAGACTTGTAGATGTATAAAGTAGCATATGTTGTGTATATACTTACCTTAATTCAAAAACATTTCACTTTCAGGCCAAAGCGGTGGCCTTCGCCGTGAAGACAAATGTCAGCTACTGTGGTGCGCTGGATGAAGATGTGCCTGTGCCAGGAACCGCCATCTCATTCGATGCGAAAGACTTCCTGCACATCAAAGAGGTGAAAATCTCACTACTGACTCAGATTCACTGATGCCTTCTTCAAATATAGAACAACTTTAGCCGAAATTCATTACTAAAGCGGCTATCGTTGGTCAAACGCTTTAAGGGGCTCAAGTTTTGTCCTTTCTTCTCCATATGCAGAAGTTTAACAATGACTGGTGGATTGGGAGGCTGGTGAAAGAAGGCTGCGAGATTGGCTTTATCCCCAGTCCCCTAAAGCTGGAGAATATCAGAGCACAGTTGGAACAGAAGAAAAGCAGAGTACAAGGGTAAGCAGACAGAGATCATTCTAGCTAGCTGATGGAGCATTTGATTTTCCGCAACCTTTTGGTCCTTGATGTGTTTTTTGTGATTCCTATTTAAAGGTGCCATAGAATGCATTGCTACAGCATGTTAGATTGTTCTCTGATATCTAAATGAAATTGTATGTGGCTTAGGTATGTGCTAAAATTCTTCAGAAGCCATTTTAGGGGCCGTTCACATATTGCGGCGTTTGAGCATGCTAGTTTGTTATTTCCAATGGCAGCTTGGCGCAGATAGGGAGCAACAAGATACGTTTACGTTTTCCAGGCACACCGAACGCACTTTTCCCGTTGAGAGGCGCCTTTTTTAAACTGCTACAAGTCTCTTCTTCCTGTGTGACTCGTGTTGTAACCGTCAGCTGCGCCTTCACGTTTTTGCCATTGACCGTTTTTCTTTCTCCAATCAAATGAAAGCAGAGGTGGGGTTTCCGTTGAGGTGTCAGGGGTGTTTGTGTTGTCAAGACGAGTACGGAGACTTTGAAAGATGGAGGAGAGACTTGTGGTTGCTATTTTGAGTTATCTGGTGCTGCATGACTTAGAAATCTTGAATTTTACAATATTATTAAATCTTAAAATTATACCAATATCAACAGCAACACTCACACATAACATGCAGCTGATTCAGTCATTGCCTAGTGACGTAAAAAGCGCACCACGCTTTTTTTTTTCTTGTCAACAAAAAACATAAAATCACCTTCAGTGTGATCGACCCCTTACACTGCACATTCAGCAAAATTGTTTCAAACTAGTTAAATAGGTTAAGTTTAAACAAACAAATTAAATTTAGTATGTTCAACTTAATTTTTTTAAATTCAGCTTAAATAAGTTGTTTACAATCACTTAACTTTTACATTTTGTAAATCCAAGGAATCATCTTTGAATCGTTGATTTATGTTTATTAGAAAACATCTCAACTTTTCAGAACGCTGCAAGCTTACCAAGAGTCATGTGACTAGAAGTAACCAATCAGCATACTTTTGTATTGAAAATACACATTTCAGTAATAACGGTAGACCAATCACCTCAGATAAAGACAGGGCACCCAAACACTGCAGTGCTATTTTAATTTTCTCTATAAATAAATCTTATATCAGAGCTACAGCAATAGTTTGTCATCTTCTGAGAAAACGTGATGGTCGCCTAGCAACAATAGATACGGGAGCGTGAGCGCAAAGCTCATATTGAAAATGGTGAAGGAAATGATGAGCATCGCACTTACCACATGCTGTAATGAAAACCTTACAGGTCCATTTCCAATCCTATGAATTACAGAGAGCTGAGTGATATGACACTATGCATAAATGATCTTTAAACAATTATTTTCAAGAGTTTATGTGTTCATTGCCTCATTATAAACATATGTGGCAAATTTTACAATGTACACATTAAACTATATCAAATAATACATTTAAACAGACCTTATCCGTATATCCTGCATTTTGTGTTCTGATGAGCCATAAACAGATGCACCACTGCCTGCTTCACAGATTTGCTTACTGTTCATATGTAGTAAGTCTATAGTAACTCTCACTAGGAAACATTGTGGCCAATCAAATGCTGCCTGGGGCATCGTCAGAGTCTGTGTTTTGTTCCAATTGGTGTTTGAGGCTCACGGTATGTCATTTCCATGTACAGAACTTTTAGATTTTTTTCAGCTATGCCTCCGTATATCCAGATGTTCATTATATGGCACCTTTAAATCAACCTAAAATCAAGTCTCGTATAATTTGCCAAAAGCGTGATCCACTAAAGATTTCTACACTCATTTAGAAAGCTTGTAATTTGATCTATTGAATGGGGCTATATGTAACAATTTTCCTATATTAATCTACTGCCAATGCATTAAAGGGGTAGCTCACCCAAGTAAAAATTCTCTCATCATTTACACAGCCTACATATCTTTGAGATTCTTTCTTCTGTTGACCTCAAAAAAAGATATTTAGAAGAATGCTAGAAACCAGTAACCATTGATTTTGGATGTTAATGGCTGCTGTTTTAAAACTGTAGTCATTTATATTAACTCACCTAAATTACCTCACAAATTATAACCCCCAATGTCGCTCACAATAAGAGTTTTTTTTTTAAATATAGCCCCTTCAATAAAGTGTTGCCATGTCCTATCTGTAGAAAACCAAATGCTCTCGACTTACTATTCTATAGATGCAGATTAGATATTATTATTATTTGATATAAGAACGTAATCTTGTATATAAGTATAAACTGCATGTCTTGTTGATGGATACAATGTAAATGTTATAGAAGAAACGCATAGTTTTGGACTCTAAATATATTTCGTTGGAATTATAAGGTTCTATCTGCGTTCTAAATGATTTTGAGATATTTAGCTTCAAAGTTTTTGCATCCCATAGCAAACACGTGTGTAACATTTGTTTTTTAAATAAAAAAGTCTTAAAATGTAAACAACTTCTAAAAAAAAAAAAAACATTCCATAATGTAAATAAGTTGTCAATTAATAAGAATATGTCAGATAGAACCTTATAATTCTAAGTTGACGATTTCACCTTGATGGAGAGGTGGTGGGTTTCGAGGCCTTTGAAAGAAAACTGACTTTTTCCTCAGTAGCGTAACATTGCTTGAAATGTCAAATTACTCAGATTAAAGCCAGAGGATTCATACCAGATTTGAATAATTTACCCTCTGTATTTTTTCCTCCAGTTACCTGTATTTTTCCATCCATTTTTACGCATCAGGCCAATAACATGATGACCAAAATCTAAACAGACAGTTCACCTCCAAAAAAGAAAGTTGTCAACATTTACTAATTTTTTTTTAAACTTCTTTCTTCTGTTGAACACAAAAGAAGATATTTAGAAGATTGTCACAAAACATCAGCCACTGACTTCCATAGTATGTTTTTTGTATGTGTACAGATGGCACATTAATTAGTTAATTAATCAATTAGTCAATCCCGTAGCTTATGATTGTGAATTATGTAATTTATTTACACTTTATAATTTTTGGAATTTGTAACTGGTTTAACCAACTTTACCATGAAAATTGAGAATACCTCAAAATACCTTTTCATACATTACATACCTTTGAAAGATAAATTACACCATTAAAAGATAATAACACAGTCTTTTATAAGATTCAACACATCACCTTTGTTAAATGCTTTAATTCAAAATGTTTAAGCCAACCCAATAATAGAGAGTAAAAAAAGCAATCCTTTGAAAAATGGTGCCGCAGTCTCTGCAAGGTTTTGGGGTAAGAGTAAGCGATCCAGGTTTGTTTTCACAGACATAAAAAAACTGAATATACAGTTGTGTTCAAGTTTTTTACTTTTTTTAGAGTCTCAGCTGAATTCCTTGAAACATTCAGTGCTATGAACTTTTTTCATTGCTGCATTCTGGCACTATATAAACAAGCCTTTTTTTTCTCCAGGTAGACTGATAAAATGTTTGCACCATGAAAACTGCACTCAACCAAGTAGAGTATCTCAGTGTCTGGACACGATTAACGGTGCTGGTTCTGGAAGCTTACTTTTGCCATTTATTTTGCGAGTTCTTATATAAAGGTCTTCATTGAAGAGTTATGAATCATGATCAAACTAACCAGCTGTGAGTTGCATTATAACATTGAAAAGTTTAAATTGAAGTAAAGAGATATCAGTAAAGAGGTATCAAAGTGACAAAGGTACAAATGTGTTTAATGGCTTATTAAAGGAAAGAACTTAAGTGCAGTGAAGCATTGGGAGGGATACAATAGGATTAACCCTTTGATGCAGTTTACATGGAGGTCATAGACCTGAAAACAACATTTCCTAACTGTTGATATCTTGGCTTTTGTGGGTTAAAGTAGGTTGAAATTAGATTTGGTGAGATTTCATTTATCTGCATGTTTCCACTGGATCAATTTATTTACCCTGTCATATTCAATCTGGGTCGTATTACAGAAAGCAGGTTATGTCACATACCCAGATAAGTTTAAGGATGTGTAACCTTCAAATATTTTCAATAATTTCAGGGTATGTTAACTTGCCATAACTACTTATGCTCTGAACATAACCTACCCCAGAGCAGGTTATACTTCAGGCATATTATACCTTTCTTAATATACATTTTAAATGTTCAATAAAACTCTTATTATAAACACGTTTATTTGTTCTATTTTTTGTTTTGTTTTGATTCACTTTTTTTTTTTAGATTTTAACACCTTCTATTAAATGTACATTGCATATGTATTTTTAATAGAAATATAGCTATATATATATATATATATATATATATATATACAGTTATATATATATATATATATATATATGAGAGATTAACATTATAAAATAATGCTAACTACTAATAAGGGGTGATAATCACTAAGAATATAACTCACCATTAAACAGTAGAATAAAGAAGAGGTGCTTCATGCTGCTTCTTGGCTTCTGTTTTTGTAGTGACACTCATATATTTTGCGCGTTCATATATTTTGCCTTCAACTAATTTGAGCTGACTGAACTTACTCCCAGAACCACTTTTGGAACCGACACACTTCAAGTGAGCAGGTGTAGGGTTAATCAACCAATTTCAGGATTACAGTAAAGGTTAGTTAAACTTGCTTTCTGGAATACACCCCTGGTCATTTCTAAATGATGTGTGTGCTCATCCACTGTCCGTCATTAAAGAGGTTCAGTATTATCACCTCCCAGATCTGTGTTGAACGTCTGTGCTCCCAAAGAGCGGTCTCGCGCCTCCAAAAGCTGCTGCGCTTTCATTGCGTTTTGCCACAAGTCATTTTTTTACATAATAAAAAAGGCCCACGGTGACTTTGTTCCATTTTTCTTTTTGATATTTAGCACCAGTTTATCACACCGCGTCATAATTACACATGATTTAACAAGATTTCAGGGACAAGCAATTTGTCTGTCTGCAGTTAAATACTATAGCCATTCATTTATATATCAGTCCCGATGAAATGGTATGGTTCTAATCTAATTAATACAAGTTAAACCAACTTAACATTGTTAAAGTAGGCTGCATACTAATGTTGTTGAAGCGTTTTCTAACTATTTTATTTTCAAGATCTCAGGTAAACAATCCGCTGCTGTTTTCAGTATGCCATTAAATGTCATTCATTCACTTATTTTCCTTTTGCTTAGTCCCTGATTATCGGGGCTCGCCACAGCAGAATGAACCACCAACTACTCTAGCATATGTTTTACACAGCGGATGCCCTTCAGGTCGCAAGCCAGTACTGGGAAATTAAAAAATGTCATGTAAAATTGCATTTAACACTCAATAAACACATAATCGGTACCTGAGATGATAATTGTCTTTGTTGTTTATGATGTTGTTTTGCCGCGACGTTGCAGAAATAGAAACTTTTTTTCTAAAATAGAAATTTCACGTGACGCTGTCACAAAAAGTTAGGACAAAAACTTTTGTTTTAACATGAAAAAGATATAAAAGTTACCTTTTATTGTGTGTTGCTGCAACACTTAGTTGGGACAGTGTCTGGAATTTATTCACTTTAACACATTGGATAGAAACGTTGCTTTATTCGCAAATATTGATATGATATTGCAGTTGAATTTGGATGGAAATATAGCTATTATTAAAAATACATTTTTCTATGAAAAAAAAACTTTTACTTCTGCTACCTGAATGTTGTGAGCTAATAAATTTAATCGTACAATTTTGGCGAGGTCTTGCCATTTTTTAATAATATACACAGGTATAAATCAGATGTTCCACTGGTAGCAGTCTGAGGATTAAGTCAAACAGATTGAAGGACTTAAGGCTGGTTTATACTTCTGTGTGGAACGATCACTGTGACCCATGCCTTGGGCGTTGCTGTGCATTTATACTTCTGCGTGCTGTTTGTGCCCGAAACCCTAGCTGGCAGTAGGTTTTTATGTTCCTCTGTGAGGTGTTTCTTCACTGTGTTTTGTTTTTTCTGAACGCTACCTTAATGTACAAGTAGCTAAAACACGCTCATTCAGAGGCAGAAACTGACGATTGTGCAACAACTTTAATCATAAGGTAAACACAAAACAAAAGTTTCCATTTGGAGCTCTTTCACCGGACTCCACACTTGTATACAATCGCTCCAACGGGTTCCCGCAGCTCTTATCCACGCCCACACTCGTCAGCGCTACCAAGTCGACCAATCACAGAGCTTGCGCTACCAGTCGTTGCAATGTGTAGTTACATTTTTTGATTGGCATGCGTCACTGTTGTCGATGGCCACGGCGTGAAAGCTGTGCCAGACCATATGTGTGCCCTTGATGCAGAAGTATAAATCAGCCTTTACCATTAAATTATGAGAAAATTGAAACTGATTGACTTGATTTTGTTAAAAACTGGATATCAGCTTAGGTGACACCAGCTCGCAGTTTGAAATCGGATGACTGACCCTCAAAGCCAGGTGACTATTAATAACAATTCACACAGCATTGTGTAGTACATGGACATTGAGAAAGTATCAGTCTTACCGGGTTTATCCAGTTCATAGTGATTAGTGACCATAGCACATAGATGTAGAGATTAAGAGAGTCTGCTTGCATGTTTAAACCCAGACTAAAAATGTTCGGTCTCTGTTTCTGTTTGTCTGCTCATTTCTTTAGTAAGTCCAGTGGAAGCTCCTCCTCAAGTTTGGGGGATGTGATGTCATCAGGTGAGCCAATGATCTGCTGGGGGTGGGGCGTTAGGAGATGGGGGGTGGGGTTTCAGGAATCTCGCCGCAATTCGTCAGTGGATGATTTTACTTCAGCACTGTCCTGCGTAAGGCTAAAGATCAAATGAGCAGCTTCTTGTGAGCATTGGACAGTAGACCATGAATGACTTGATTGGCTTTTTTCACATTTGAAGAACTTGACAGTACTTTATTCTGACTTTATCCTTTTCCTTCTCTTTGTACAGGCAAGCAGAAACAGAAAGTGGTAAGTTTGTGTACACGATGGAAGCATCAGTATCTACCTTTTCTGTCCAGTCATTGAAGAGATATATCCATCACCACTTTCCTCAACACAACAATCTCTTTTGAAGTTCAGATTCAGCTCATTGTGCTTAACCCTCTGGTGTTGTTTATTGAGGAGTCGCACCTGGGTTGTTCGCAGTCAAAACTTTAATCATATAATCTTTTTTTTTTTTTTTTTTTTATAAATACAGTATGTATGTTACATTTTTACACTAATTTTGAATTTGGTTAGTATTTAAGGTAAAATTAAAGCAATAAGTTCTTAAAAAAACTATTGAATAGAGGCAGATTAGTGCCACCTTGATGTCTGTGTCTAAATATAAAAAAAAAATAAATAAATAAATAAATATATATATATATACATACCAGGCTTTACCTTCCCTGTTTACTGTAATCTTGAACAGATTACATTTATTAGGCGTTTGTGCCATGGTTACCAGAATATTGTGACCCATGATCTAATTTGAACATTAAACTTTAATAAAAACATAATGTCATTGAATAGGATAATAGTCAATGAATAGGAATGCTTTATCAGAACATCTAGTTATCATTAGGTGTTCAAGCAAAATATATCTAGAGTGACCTAAACGCAATCCTGTATGGTTTTCTGTTAAATAAGATATGACAGTTAAGTAATCTCATACAAGAAAGAGTGCCATTTTTCCACCATTGCCATTTTTTAGCAAATCAGTTGTGTCAGTGTGTTTTTGTTATACTCTCTTGATCTTTTAGTGTCTTATTTCTGTTTACTTTGTTCTGCATTATGGCTGACTTATTGAATGTGTTGCCGCCTACAGTTCATAGCTGTGTTTTTGTGTAGATGTGTGAGTAATTGTTGTTTTTCTGCACCATGCCTGAATTTTGGGCTGTACCTTTTCATCTTTTTTCTATATCTTCTCTTCTTGCTATGTCATCATTTTTCAATGCAATCAACACAAGTGTGACTATTTTTTGAAACCATTTAGATGTTTTTAAAAACCATTTAGATAAATATGATCATATCTATTTCTACGGTGCTCAGCATAATTGAGTACACCCCATATTGGAAATGAATAATTTTATCAATTTCTCAGTATATATAGGCGATTTGTATTTTGGTGCATTTAAACAAAACAGATTTATTAAACAGATACATTAATTAAAATAATATTTTAGTCACCAAACATACTCAGAAATTAAAAGATAATACAATAAAATTCAAGCAAAATATTGAAAAATAAAAATTACAACCTACAAATTTTCAAACTAAATTTTACATTTTTTTTGTTTCTCTTGATTTTTCATCTTTTTAAAATTAGTATTTTTAGATTTTTCTACAACATATAAATCTGGGTGTACAAGTTTTTAGACTGTTATCGTAAGTTATTTTATTAGACGAGCTCCAGATTTGGCTTCAGTACTGACTAATCTAATGTATATGCACAAATATAATATTGTATAGCTTCCTATTAAAAAATATGAATTATATTGGCTGAGCACTGTATATAAAGTTGCGAACAACACCAGAAGGTTAAATCTTTTTGACACATTGCACTAATATATAAAATGGGGTCAGAAATTAACAGAAGGTTATGGGCAAAAAGGCCCCACAAATTTGAGATCGGGGGAAATATGCCCAAATATTAGCTATTATGGCTATCACAATTCTTTACACAAAAACATGCATTTTTTTTAACCAACAATAGCGCCATAATTACAATATCAAAAGTAGAAAAATGTTCATACAGTACAGCTCTACCTTGTAATGAATCCGTTTTACACAGTTTGTTCTTTTTTGTGACCCTGAACCACAAAACATTTACGTTGCACCGGCATTTTTTGGCAATAGCCAAAAGTACATAATACTGGTCAAAACTATTTATTTTCTTTTATGTCAAAAATTATTATAATATTAAGTAAAGATAATTTCCAACAGTAAATATATCAAAAGTCAATGTTTAATTAGTAATATGCATTGCTAAGAACTTCATTTGTTTAACTTTAAAGGTAATTTTCTCAGTATTTTGTTTTTGAGTTGAGTTGAGTTGACTTTATTGGTAGCCGTAGGTAGATTCTTTTTGCAACTAAGTTTGGCATTTGATGCAAACAATTAAATCACACATATACATACCCATACACATATAAAAGTACATTATAAAATATCACAATTTATTCAGAGCGACAACAGATGATGGGACATTTTGTCTTACTAAAAAGCATCTGAAACCTTCGACCCGAAAGGAATAGGTTAAACTCCTCAGACAGAGGATGGGAGGTACAGCTACTAATGTTCTGGGCAATCCTTAAAAGCTGCCTACTATACAGGGATTCAATATTCAGCTGTACTTCACCAATAAACCTGCAAGACCACCTAATAACCTGGCTCAGTCTATTCCTGTTTTTTTAAGGGACAGGCTTCCAAAAAATGCCACCAGAGCGAAGGATAGAATATATCAGAAACCATATTCCAGCCCCAGATTTTCAGGTTTCTCAGCCAGATATTGTCCTAAAGTAGGGGTGCCCACACCCGGTCCTGGAAAGCCAGTGTCCTTCAGATTTTAGCTCCAACTTGCCTCAACAAACTTGCATGGATGCTTCTAGAAAGCCTAGTAAGAGCTTGATTAGCTAGCCTAGGCGTGTCTGATTGGGGTTGGAACTAAACTTTGCAGGACACCAGCCCTCCAGTACCAGTTCTGGGCATCTGTGTCCTCCTAAAGCTTATTTATTCATGTTTCATATAATGCATAAATCATTTTTCAAACACTGACACTTATGACTGGCTTTGTGGTCCAAGGTCACATTAGGAAAAAAACGCATAGTATTCTGGTTGAAGTAACTGATTAAATTCAAGTATTGGGCATGAAACAAAACACAATTACAGTTAATGATGTAAAAACCAAAGTATTACCCTTAATAGAGAAAATAATTTCTGCCCCTGCTGTATGCATATACAGTCATTTACCTATGATCTCATCTGCAGACTGAACATGTGGCTCCCTATGATGTTGTGCCTTCCATGAGGCCTGTGGTTCTGGTTGGTCCATCTCTGAAAGGATATGAGGTATGAGACATATCATCATTAGACTCGGGTTCTTGTTGTTGACTAATATATATAATGCTTCTGTCAAACATCTGTCAAGAGAGTTTTACAGGTGAATCAGTGAATTAGTCATCAAATAACACTGAACAGGAAATTCCTCCGTCAAGGTTTTCAAGCTGGCGTTTTCTGTTCACGACTGTCCGTGTGTGCGCATTTTGGGTTATTGATACTAGCCAAAATATAATATCTATTCCAGTCTCTCCATCTCTTCACACAGAGAAAACAAAAACATACTCCTCCTCTCCGCCGATCCGTTGCCATGGCAACAACCTTCCGGGGTCCAGGAGACGTCAGTGCTAGAAAGTAGAGCACGGTTTCAAATTAGAAAGAGACAGAAAAGGGAGAGAATAACAGGGATGGTGACGAAGAGAAAGAAAGAAGGCATGCGAGAGAGAGAGAGAGAGAGAGAGAGAGAGAGAGAGCAGGCGAGACGCCGAAGTAGAGAAAGTCAACAAGGAAAACAAGCTCTTTGCTTCACCATTTATAAGCCATAACTAGATGAGGTTTTGCTTTATTTAGGGCTGTTATTTATTCACAGAGCTGCTTGGTATTTAAATCACAGCTTGTTTTATTAAGTGGAAGTACATTTATGAGTTGATGAGCCAGGGGTTTTATCCTTAAAATCAAATTGAATGGTTAGCTCAGTTCCAAAAGCTGCCTCCGTTTGGAATGCTCACAAATAACACTTTGCACAGGAGGCAATTAATAAAGTGCAACAATCGGGTTGAGGAAGTAGAAAGAATCACATTCACATTCATTTTCTCAAGAGGACAATTGATTTTGAGCGATAACTCATTAAGCTTTAAAGGCAAAGTGAGGGCTAACAGGGTGCTAATCGATGGTATATGCTTTTGTTGAAGCCATTAGCCTGTTTTTTTTATTATTATTTTTTTAAATAGTCATGTTCAGCAGCAGAATTCCTGAAGAAATAATACACTACTCATAATGCAGTCTTACCCAAAAGAGAAATCTCCACTTATGAAGTTAAAGTAAAATGTGGTTATAGATCATATTTATTTTTAGCAATACCTGAATACCTTAGCAATAACTGAAAGTCTGCATGAACCTGAGACCTTTGTTTCAGTATGTTGATGTACTTCCAACTGAAATGGAATATTGATTAAGGGGCGTGGCTTTCTTTTTGTGCATCATTCCCTCATAGCAATCTAACAGTAAGAGAGGCGTGGTTAAGAATATTGTAGCTGAAGCTGTCAACCTGACACCATCAGAGATGGACTACAAATCCAAATGTGGAAGCAAATGGTCAGACTTTGATTGAAGATCACTAAAACAAGGATTTTTTTTCAGTAGATAACCTTCATGGATTTATAATTCCCCTAAAGAATAACAATGTGCACTAGCAAAGAAAACATTGTACATGCTTTTGATGAACAGATGTGCTCATACTAATTCAAGCTATTTTCAATACCAGTCATGTTTAACAGTGAAATCTGTGTAATAAAACTACATTACCCATAATGCTGTACAGAAAGTCACATCAAGAAAAGCACCAGAGGCTGTCTGAACTTAGAAGATAGAAAAATCCACTTCAGATGTGAACTAAAAATAGATGTCCAAAACGAATGTTTAAGGGCAAACACTCTGAAGATTAGCTGATAGGTCATCAATATTTAAAATGATAAGCTATTTCCCCACAAAGCTGTTTATTCAGCATAGCAAAGCCCTCTTTATTAGCATCGATAAAAGAAATTGCCTCTTGTCTCCTTAAGTGCGTACTGTAAAACTGGAGCATTTGCTTTAACCATTAGGCTTTTTTTGGCAAACGCTTGCAGGCCTGCCTTCAATAGACTTTGAATGTGCACCAAAAATATGTTTTGCTCCGCCCACTCAGCAATTACATAATCAAGATGGTCCTTTGCAAGCATTTTCCATTAATTTCCCCTAATTAAAATGAAATTATATAAAACGAATGTATTATTAATGTAAAATGATCTAAAATTGTTAAATGTGATAGGTATCGTTTGATTCTGTTACCAATTGTTGTTTATTATATTGTTAAACTTATTGTGAGTTGACATCTAGAGCCACCATTTTGTGCTTTACCTTAAGATTCTAACCTCAAACTAGACACCACAGCGTATGAGAACTTCATTGAAATATGCCAGTAACAGAGTTGACGAATAATTAGCCTACTATTCATTCTTTCAATGATTTTCTTTTAGGCTTAGTCCCTTTATTAATCAGGGATCGCCACTGTGGAATGAACCGCCAACTTATCCAGCATGTGCTTTACGCAGCGGATGCCCTTCCAGCTGCAACCCATCACTGGGAAACACCCTTACACTCATTTACTTTTGTACAAATTTATGACAGAATATCGACATGCCAGTTGACAGTTGACCATAACTAAAGAATTATTATTATTATTATTATTATTATTATTATTATTATTATTATTATTAAATTATAGGTAATGCAGAAAATTAGACTTAACTATTTTATGATAATTAAAGCTGAATGTATGACAGACAAAAATGAGAATGTTTTAATGGAATATATTCTGGAAAGTTAATCCTAAATCAGAACACAAACATTACTCAAGAGATTACGTATTATTTTTATTAGGAGTGCTGGATGTAAGTTTTTGAATCATCTAAAGCATAAAATACCATAAATATATTTGCAGATATTTAAGAAACATGCCAAGTGAACATACTTGTTTATCTGAAAAACAATGCTGAAGTCAGATATTCTGCTTTGAAACTGTGTTTTCCGTGCTGCAACATCTGTCTTTGTTTTGATCCTTTTAACCTGCCCACTGCCAGTTTAGCCAATTATATTTCAGCACTCCGGCTTGCCTTGTTGGAAAACTGCGTATTTCATTCATTTCATCATTTGAGAAGGCTCTCAAAGCATGCGTCCGTGACCGAAATGTGACGTCTGGTGGACAGTAGCAGAATCCGAAATGAGACAGATTCAGTTCCACATGAGGTTATTAATTAGCAAATAATATAAATATTATCAATGTAAACATTAGGTGAGCAGGACCAATTGTAACCGTGTGTCCTAAGCACATGCTACATCTGGAGATTTGCAGTGATTTGCAATTTGGCTGTTTGCACCAGACGAAACACAACAGAAATCTAAATACAGCTATTCAGAAGCACAGAATATGCACTCACTCATGAAATGGTAAGGTTTATGATCTAATAAATATATATTAAACCTCTTTACATTTTTAAATGTGCATGCTGAGACACTGGTATGTGTTGGTTTTGAGTCACAGTTTTAATTTTCAAGATCTGAGGTGAACTATCTGCTGCTGCTTTCAGTAAACGGCAATAAATGTAATGTAAAATGGCATTCAAACTCACATTGTTAGTATTTAACACAATAAAGCACACAAGGTTTACCTGAGGTGATCATTGTCAGTTTTCTGTTGTTCACCTGTTAGAAATAGAAGCTGTTTCTAATGTATCAATTCGAGGTGTTGTTTAAGACAAAAACTGATAATATGGAAAATATTCCTTTTATGGTGTGCCGTTGCTTTTATATAGAACACAGATTAAATCACCCTCAACTAGGCTCGATAGTCAGGCATGCTCCTGGTTGTCCTTAATCTGGCAACCTGCACTTGCATGTGTTTTGATCCAGGAATGCAATAGCTTGTTCAACCGCTGCGTGTCAAACTTACATACTGCACCTTTAAAGTTTGTGAAAAAATGTCTCAGAGATGCAAAATGTACCTGCAATTCTAGAATCTCCTCTGTGGGTGGGGGTGTGGGGGTATGTGTAGACACAGCCAACAATTTTAATAAAATTAATAGTTGTATACTTCTCCAACGTTTTAATTTGTCATTCACAATACTTATAGTATTACAGAGTATGTTAGTACATAATACTAATAGTATTTACTATAGTACTTTAGTATATTACACATTACTTATCAAATATACTTACATGTTGTTGTAGTTTTTCTTTATTAAAGCTGTGAAGTACAGTCTTGTAACTTGTCTTTTTGTCCATTGTCCATATCCTTCTTTAAATTAAAGTTTTTAATATGTGGATGACCACTTATGCACTGTTTTTAAGTTGTGATTAACGATAGCATATTGCTAAGCTAAAGTACAATACTTTTACAAGTAAATATGCTTAAACTGTTCCTCTTCTAATTATAAAAGTATTATTCAGTTTAAATGATACACACACTCACTGTTGACCATACTTTAATCATTGTAAATCACACTTAGAAACATTTCTTTTGTGCAGGTCACTGATATGATGCAGAAAGCTCTTTTTGACTTCTTAAAACACCGGTTTGATGGCAGGTGAGTAACAGAAGTGATTTAAATGACTGAAAAAAGACTCTTTTGTTGTAAATACTGTTTACTACAGATGTTTTTATGTTCCTAGGATAACTATCACACGCGTGACAGCAGACATCTCACTGGCGAAGAGATCAGTACTTAACAATCCCAGCAAGAGAGCCATTATTGAGCGCTCAAACACCAGATCCAGCCTTGGTAAGAAGCAGAAAGTGCCAAAACACCTCATAATGGGTTATTTAAGAAATATTCCTGGTTAAACTCAATTCAAGTCAGTAATCTGTTAAAACAGCAAATATGTTTGTTGTGCAAGTAATTCAATCGAACTACATTTTTCAATAGCCGAATGAGATGTCTAATTTCTTGTTATTAAAGTTTCAACCCTATAAACCAGGGGTGTCCAAACTCGGTCCTGAAGGGCCGATGTGCTGCATATTTTAGTTCCAACTCCAATTAAACACATCTGAACCAGCTAATCAAGACATTTCCAGATATAAACTTCCAGGTAGGTGTGCTGAAGAAAGTTGGAGCTAAATTATGCAGGACATAGTTTGGGCACCCCTGCTATAAACAATGCTTTTAATTGTTACTATAATAATACTAATATATCTTACTGATATTCTTGCACTGTAAAAAAAAAAAAAAAAAAAACTGGATCATTTAGATCAAATTGGGAAAAATATGGAAAAACCCAAACATTGTGTAAAATAGGTCTCTACATTTAATTTAAAAAGGCAGTTGGATTTTCTCCATAATTTTACTAAAATTGTCTTAAAATAACCCAGCATTCTTAAAATGTACCAGAATATCTAGTAAAAGTCACACTGTTTTAAAAATAATAATGGTAATACTTTAAAACCATGCTTTCATTTTCAGTTAATTTAGTACAATTTATTAATAAAAACAACAAAAGAATAAGTCCAAATATTTTTCTGTGGTGATTTATTGTGTCCATTCAGAAAGGCAGTTTATTATATATGTTATATTATATATATATGAGCAACTCCATGCAAATGTCAACCTTGCCATGAAAGAAATTAAGTTATGACCAAAATACAGAAACCCTTTCTAAGGTTTCTGTGTAAGCAAGTGTTTTACAGTACGTTAGAAAGACTCAAAAATGTTTCTGTCAATGTTTTCAAAGTATTATATTCGACTAACCAGTCACACAAGTGGCAATTTCACAACTATTACATCCATAACGGAGAGATGACACATTTATAACGACATTTTTTCTATATAAATGCAAAAATATAAAATAAAATAAAATCAATAATGTTTGTTTTAGAGTAAGGGAACTCTTATCATTTTGGTTAGCATTATTTCTTTTGGGTTGTGCAGTTTAATTCACAGAATTTCCACCAAGTATGTTGCATACAGCAAACTCGCAGAATTTTTTGGTCAACATCCATAACGCATGTTTATTTTCCTCATTTAAAGTAAAAAACGTGTTTACAGATTGATATTTTTCTGATCCCATAACTCTGTGGTCAGTTGTTCTGTAAATATATAAACAGTTGTTTCAACATAATGTTAACAAACTTTCTATGTGAATGTATGTTTTGAGTTTTTACTGCAAGCATCACATCCATAACGCTGGAATTGCTCATATATATCAGTGAATTATATTTATGAATAATTATAATAAACAGACACACACACACACACAAAATTATATATATATATATATATATAATTTTATTTTATTTGTATTTTTTGTCGATTTGTCTAGATGTCTAGTTTTTAACATATTGGAGTTGAGTTTTTATATTTTTGCAGTCTGTTTTACAATTAGAAACAGCATTTTCACAGAAACAAACTATGATTGTTTACTCTTACATAATTTTGCTAATTAAACATGCATTGTATCAAATTATAGATATTTTAATTGCAAAAGGAAGCTATTTTCTACAAACCTGGAAGACTTCATAGTTATTAACTGTTATAGAAAATGCACTAAATTGTAAAACTGTTTCCACTACTAATAGTGTTTATGATTATGACAGTAAATATAAAATAATTACAGTTTGCAATGTAACGCACTGCTTCTGTACTGCTAGAATAACACTGGAAGACTCGCTTTCAAGTTGCAAATGAGCCGCTCCTATGTTATAAGCAAAGTTGACACTCAAAATGATCTTTTAGCATAGCTTAGCTAATTTCTGCAGAGAATTTTATAGCTTAGTGAGCTCCAGCATGTCCAACATATCTCTTATCTCATATCTCTAAATACACAAATGTCAAGTCCTGGTTGTTTTTGTTCTATTAGTGTGCTAACTGTAATCTAATGTCTCTCACTCTCTGTATGATATACATGTACAGCTGAGGTACAGAGCGAGATCGAGCGTATATTTGAACTAGCTCGATCGCTCCAGCTGGTAGTGTTGGACGCAGACACCATCAACCATCCTGCTCAGCTGATGAAGACTTCACTAGCACCCATTATCGTCCATGTCAAAGTGTCCTCGCCGAAGGTGCGACAGTCCCGTGTCATTGTTTTAGTGTTTCCAACTTCAGCGTTCTTGCTGTTTAACCGACGTTTCTATTCTACAGGTGCTACAGAGGCTCATTAAGTCCAGGGGAAAGTCACAGAGTAAACACCTCAACGTACAGCTCGTAGCGGCTGACAAACTAGCGCAGTGTCCTCCGGTGTGTCAACTCTTTCTATATACATGCCAATTTACAATAATTCAATATGTCGTGATAATGAATACACACAATATTGATATTGTGGGAACTTCATGATACAGTAAATTATTATTTATTATTTAAGCTTTTAGAGTGTCTTTTAGGAATATTCACTGTATTGCATTAGTTTGTGTTCATCACAGCACCAAATGCATAAATGCTCGTGCTGTCACAAGAATTATTGTGATAATTCATATTCAAAATAAAAGCATTTGCGATTAATCATGATATTTTTTGACAGCACTAGTATTTGAAATTTATTTATACACAATAAATATGTACAATACACACAAACAATATATATGTAAAGTTTATTTATAAACAAATTTCGAGAGGATCACGTGCTTATGATTGACACGGCTGGCCCAGAGTCAAGCTAATGCACAATCTATCAATCAGACGCTTCCCAACTTAGTATAAATAACCTAAGCATCTTACCTTAGTCATCTTCATTTTGAAGAATCCCCTCTTCCACCCCCTATCCTCCGTTTTCCTCTATAAGGCAGCATGGCAGCCCAGTGGCTAGCACTGTTGCCTCACAGCAAGAATGCCTCTGGTTCGGGCCTCTACCCAGCCAGTTGACATTTCTGAGCGGAGTTCATGTTCTCCCCGTGCTCGCGTGGGTTTTCCCCGGGTCCTCCGGTTTCCTCCCGCAGTCCAAAACATGAGACATAAGTAAATTGACTAAAACAAATCAGCACCATACCCAAATTCCACCAGCAGCATACTCTCATAGCAATTTATAAGCAGCAGGAGGGTGGGGGGTTCTTGAGATCTACCTGAGCTCAAACTCCCCTCTCGCCCTGCAAACGGGAGGGAGCCCTGGGCTTGAGGATCTTATGAGCTCAGGGCTCTCTCCCCGGACAGCATGCCAAACTATATATATATATATATAACTATATATATA
>CAIGQQ010039888.1:3971197-4017504 GCA_903798035.1 Danio albolineatus
TTTTTCTTTTTTAAATATTTCCCAAATGATGTTTAACAGAGCAGGGAAATTTTCACAGTATGTCTGATAATATTTTTTCTTCTGGAGAAAGTCCTATTTGTTTTATTTCGGTGAGAATAAAAGCAGTTTTTAAGGTCAAAACTATTAGCCCCTTTAAGCTATTTTTTTTTCCGATAGTCTAAAGATCAAACCATCATTATACAATAACTTGCCTAATTACCCTATCCTGCCTAGTTAACCTAATTAACTTAGTTAAGCCTGTAAATGTCACATTAAGCTGTACAGAAGTGTCTTAAAAGATATCTAGTAAAATATTATTTACTGTCATCATGGCAAAGATAAAATAAATCAGTTATTAGAAATTAGTTATTAAAACTATTATGTTTAGAAACGTGTTAAAAAAATCTCTCCGTTAAACAGAAATTGGGAAAAAAATTAAAAGGGGGGCTAATAATTCTGACTTCAACTATATATATATAACCTATGGTGATAGGTGATGCACGCAACTGTTAAAAAGTATGCATGCTCCCGTTTACTTGCACGAAGCAACCGTGCCTAGAGGAAATGCAGCTGGTGAGATCAGTTCACTTTAAAATAGTCTGGACAAAAAGCAATGATCGTGCACCCTCAGTCCAGATTTTTTGCTGTATTCACTTGAATTATTCCTTGAACAGATTATTAACAGGCCCAACATTAACCGTGTGCGCTTGATCATCCTTTCATTATCACACATTATTTTTTTTACCTGCTTTCTTTTGCTTACAGTTATTTTTGTTAATATCTTGCTGTGAGGCAACATTGCTGACCACTGAGCCACCGTGTCACCTCATGACTATACAGACAAAGCAGAATAATATAATAAGAAAATATTAGTTTGCGACACCAACCAGCAGATCAAGCCGTTTTCTAAAAATTCTAAAAATCAATGGAAGTGAATGAGAAGTAAAGAGATTCCAATGGTGGCGCACACTCATGCATGAAAAAAATAAGATCAATACCTTGATAAAAGCAGCAGCAATTAATCGCAACAAGAAAATTTGATACCGGCAGAAGTCTACATACAAACACACTTCTAGAAGGAAGTTACAGTAATGACTCATGAAGACAGTCTGTGTTTTTCAGTGCACTAATAGATGTCATGTCTGTGTGCATGTGTTTGTTCCTCATTAACAGGAGATGTTTGATATTATCTTGGATGAGAATCAGTTGGAAGATGCCTGCGAGCATTTGGCGGAGTATCTGGAGGCGTACTGGAAGGCCACACACACCTCCAGCAGTACCCCGCTCAACCCACTGCTGGGCAGAAACCTTGGCCCTGCTGCCCTCGCCCCGTACACCACGTCTGCCATATCCGGCTTGCAGGTGTGTACATACGCACTACAAGCGTTTGGGTATTGAACATGTAATGTGTCCACAGACTTTTTTTAACCACTATCAAATATGCTTTTATGAATGTACATTGATAAGGGCCTGTTTCCACATGATTCAGAGCTTGTAAAACTGTCTAAGGCAGTGATGCCCAAACTAGGGCCTGTGGGCCAAAGTTGGCCCATTGTATCCTTTGATTTGGCCCGTCAGCGGGATAATGATTAAGAAGGGTTGGGGAATGCCTATAACGGAGATTCTCATTTAACCTTTAGTTTGTTTGTTTTGTTGTTGAGCAACAAAAAAGCAAACTGAAATTAAATGTTTCAAATGTTTTAAATGAATCAGATTTTTAAAAAATTACTTAACGAATAGAGGACAATAGAGTAATGAGCTCTATTGTTTTATAAATGGAATTTTTTGTATGGTTTTATTGTAAAAGGTTTGTTAAAATAATATACATTTTTTGAAAATTAGAATGCGTTAGTAAATACAGTTGAAGTCATTTTTTCCATTTATTTTTAGATATTATGAAATAAATTAGGAAATTACCAATGGCAGTAATACAGTTTGCAATGTTTACTTTTGGCCCTCAGCTCTCAATCAAGCTTTGATTTTAGCCCTTGGTCTAAGGGCTATAATGTTTTCCAGTCGGGCTACCAAAAATGTATCAACCCTGCCCATCGGGCTCTGTTAACAGGAGGGAAAATGTAGCCTATTTTAATGCTTTCGCATTTTCTCACAAATTGGGTAATTATGTTGTAGGTAATTTTTATACTTTGATGAGCCACTATCAATATAGACCATTATAATAATAATAACCCGCAATAGGTGAAGTAGTCTGCTTTATTTTTTACAATTATAATAGATGTTTTAAGGCTGTAAAACACCTCATTGCACACTTTCTACACTTCTCTCAGACAGGCATGAACATTATTACACTTTTCTCTCTTGTTTAAACACTCTCAAAGTTCAAACCTTCATAGAAAAATAAGTTCAGTGTTACAGAATGAAGCCAAAGATCAAAACCATTCCGTCAACCTTTCTTTAGCATGTCCAGAAGCTACATTTTTTGTGCGATAGTTAGCATCTTCCACTGCCTTTTGGGTGCTGCAGCAGCTTCCTTTGACAGTGAAGAAAGTTTAGTCGACATTGTGGGAAGAAAAGTTCCAAACATACAGTACAGCACTTCAGAGTCAATGCTAGCGATCAACGATTCATTCATTCATTTATTTTCTTTTCGGCTTAGTCCCTTTATTAACCTGGAGTCACCACAGCAGAATGAACCGCCAAGTTATCCAGCATAAGTTTTACGCAGCAGATGCTCTTCCAGCTGCAACCCATCATTGGGAAACATCCATACACACTCATTCCCACTCATGCACTACGGACAATTTAGCCAACCCAATTCACCTATTCCAAATGTCTTTGGACTTGTGGGGGAAACCGGAGCACCCGGAGGAAACCCACGCGACCACAGTTAGAACATGCAAACTCCACACAGAAATGCCAACTAACTCAGCCGAGGCTCGAACCAGTGACATTCTTGCTGTGAGGCGATTGTGCTACCCACTGTGCCACCGTGGCACCCTTGCGATCGAATATTTATGTAAATCTGGCTGAACGCATTTTGTACTGTACAGGAGACACGGCATGGAGGAGATTGTTTGACAATGGTCTACAGCCAGTCAGGACACAGACCACAATGTACTGTAGAAAAAGCGCATGTCAAATTACACAGAAAAAAATCTGCAAAACTGTGAGACAACGAAAACTGAATTGCGTTATTGTGAGGGATCGCTGTATTTTTTTAAATTTAATAAATATAGTCTTTTCTTGAGTTACTCAAATTTATTTCAGGCTACTAAAAACAGAAGCGTGCTTGCCCAAACAGCTACTAGAGCCACATCACACTGCACTTTTCGCTCTATAGACTTCCATTCATACGCAAGCAAATGCGGCATACCAGAAATGCAAGCTTGTGCAACAAGTTTTGCATAGCGCTTTGACCTGCTAAATCGCATCAAGTAATTACATGAGACCAATTGAAGGTCAAACTGTGACATCTCTGTACAGAAATTTAAAATATGGAGCACTCGCTCACTTTATCAATGTCTAGTTTCATCCAAAAGAATTCCATACACACAAACTCTAGTGTGACCGCGGCTTAAGAACTTAACTTAATAACATTTTTACGAGTCCTGAGATTCCTTCTGTTGATTTGTTAGATGAGAATAGTTCAAATAAGGAGCCGTTTACAGTGAAGCATTTTCATTTTAAAATGCATACGTTTTGTTACGGTTATGCCTGGATCATTCCATCGTCATCCTTCATTGGCCTAAATACAATCCTGGCTACTTAGCAATATGTGACTCTGCTAAAGCATGAAAACCTACTTATACAAACACTTTACTGCAGTTAAACTATTCAGAAAAGATTCAGTTACAGTTAATTACAGACAGATACAGTGTGATTTGTAACCAAGTACATTCATTTAATGAATCTGTCTCCATATGGGTGAGTTTTCTTTTGTAACGTGTTGCCTCTGTTGCTTGCATGGTATGGCATTGTTCTTGGGATGTGCTCGGGTTTAAGTCTTGTGACACCCGTTTTTTTATTTATTTATTTTTTAGCTCAACGCCATATATAAAGTACCATGGTGGCTTCAGCAAATGAAGTTTTGTGTTGGCTTTTATTAACTCTACTGTAGAGTATATTTCAGAATATGAAAAGAATATTTGAATAATGGGAATTCCATACATGGAAGCACTCAGATTTTGATCATGCATTTTCTATGAGCCTGGGTCGTCTAAATGAGTGGTTCCCAACTCCGGGCCTTCCGCACCCTCTGCCCTGCACATTTTGTATATCTCTCTTATTTGACAAACAACCCAGGTAGGCACTGTCATACCGCATGTGGGCCAAACAGAGGTGGCACCATCTTTAAGGCGGCACACAATAATTGGGCCAGATGTAAAATGTAATCGTTGGCCCAGATGTTAATAATTGATATGTGGGCCATGTAAGTTTTCCCTTTTTTGACCCACATTTAAAATACATTTTTATTACTTTCAAATATAAAAATAAAATTCTACCAATCAGGTCGCTTCGAGAAAAAGCACGCCCATAGCACGCCTAAAGCGCAATGATTCATGGGTTTTTTAATTTCCTTGTAGTTGTGACACGCCAACATATTTGGCCCAGTTCAGGCCCAGTTATGAGTTATTAAATTGGCTGAGGCTTGGCCCAGAAATGGTCCATGTTTGGCTCTTGTCTGGAAGCCAGACTTGGTCCAGTGATGTACCATAATTCACTGCGTCATGTGGTCCAAGCAAAGGCTGATTGTGTGGGCCAGAGATATTTTGCTATGTGGGAAGGATCACTTCATGGGTCTCTCTGTTAACGAGATGATGATTTGAATCAGGTGTGTTAAGTAAGAAAGACATTCAAAATGTGCAGGGCAGTACAGTCCCGTGTACTGGAATTAGCTACCAACAGTCCTGATGTGTGTAAACAAAAATATTAATGCTTACTCTTATTTTCTACTTGTCTATCAGAATCAACAGGGGCAAAAAACAAGGCACGCCAACCACACCGGTGACCACTCTACCCCCAATGAACGGCGCAACCTGATGACCTCAGACGAGAACTACCACAACGAACGAGCGCACAAGGGACGAAACCGGGGCTCCTCTGGCTCGCAGCACGGCGGCGGCGGTAGAGACCACCACTACATGGAGGAGCAGCAGGGCTACCAGGACCCCTATCAGGACACCTACAAGCCCCACCGCAACCGCAGTTCCCCGGGCAGCTACAGCCAGGACTCAAGACACCGGCTCTGAAAACCTCCGGCCCGTGTCCTCCTCCAAGCCTGAGCCACCGAGCCAAGACGGCTTCTGTCCAGAATTGTACACATCTTCCATTTGGTTTTCCTTTCATTAGGGTCTCCTGAGCTACAAAGCAGAAACTTTGTTTTTAACCCCTCCTGAACCTCTACTATCTGACCGAAACCTGCATATCCACGAGCTTAATACAAGGCTCACTGGGGAAAGGAGACCATTCGACATGCAATGGAGCAGAAACTTGACACTTGTTATGTTTTTTCATGTTATAATGCTTGTTGACTTTTGGTTTCGTCAATTCTGTTGCAAAAGAGCAGGTTTTCCTTCTACCAAGCAACCGTTTTACTTTCGAATGGAATGGAATGATTGCTTGGCCCTAAAAAGCGAAAGTTCTGTGAAGCTAGAAACGGCAGAAAATCAGAAAGTATCTACTGAATAAGGAGCTCAGTTAGTCTTTGTTTGCCAGCATGTTACCTGACCGCATGCTTCCCCCGTCATTAGTGCATAAGTTGAGCGGACAGAACAGAAGATGACGCGCTGTGATCATTGCCCCCTCGAAAAAGTGGCTGCCAAACTGGAAACTTTCAATACTAACGTAACACAAACCTACTGCCAGCTGTCTTTTGTTACAGAAATGGAATCTTAAATATCTTGATCTTGGAGTTTTCCGATCTTATACGATAGAATTTCCACATTATTGAAGTCGTAAATAGCAGGAATCCTAGATTCAGCCTCTTTAGCATGATGCGCTGCATTCTAGTTCTCATTCGTTCTTTTTCTCGTAAGGAAGAGATGCATAACATTGGAATGCTGAACTGAAGTGTCACCGTGATCTAGTCCTCAGTAGAGTTAGCGAGCATTCACATGATTCATTTTCATGTAAAAGCTGAAATCTGGGCATTTTGGTAAATAGTTTATTTAAGAAAAGAGCATTTTCCTTAATGTAACTCTAGGATGGACAGGTTTATTTGAATCTTTGGGAGTGACTGGCTGCCTGTGCTCCACCCTGCCAATTGGGGCCAACGCCTTGTCCACTTCAGCAGATATGCAGTGCCCTCTTCAGTGGCTTAAATGCGCCAGACTCAACCCACCAAGTTGTCGTTCTTCTGCTCGTATGATTTCAGCGTGGAAAGGACTCTCCGAGGACAAGTAGATCCTCAACACGTAGAAGCTTTCAGACCCAAGGCCTTGGCACACCATGGATTTCCTCGCCTGCATATTATCGCCTTATTGATTTATGCTAGTTCGTGCATTTTCAAAAGAATACATTTGAAAGAAAAAACAAACTCGGGAAAAACTGAGGACCGCATTCTGTATGCATTTGTCTATGAGCATGCTTCTCTGTTAATTATATAATGAGGATGAATGAACATGAGGAATTTGGCAGTCGATGCCCATTTGACTAAATGAAAAGAAGAAAAAAAAAACTCATCTCTGAATTTGCTGCCTGAGACAATCAGATGGAACTTCTCTGTAAAACCGGAACGTTGTTCATCCCTTTCCCGTCATCCCGCTCTTTCCCGTTTCACAGCAGCTTCATCTGAGCTCCAGATAAAAGAATAAAAATGTGTCCATTTTTTTTCCTTTTTTTGTGACAATTAAAGATGGAAATGCAAAACTGCATGCATATCATTTTAATTTATTACAAATTTGAAAGAAAACTAATGTTTTATGGAATATAATTGTGTAAAAGGCAAATCTAGCAGTATTTAAGTTCTTTTACAAAAAAGAAAAGAAGAAAAAATAAATGGTCATTTTGAAACTTTGTTGTGTTTTCATTTATTTGAGGTTTTTGGAGTCATCTGTGACGTTTCTGAAAACTTTTGTAAGATTTGAAAAATTTCAGTACACATCAATTTATTAATAAAAACATGAATACATGTACAATAGCAGGGTTAAACCCATAAATGGGTGTTTTCATTCATTTATTCATTCATTTTCTTTTCAGCTTAATCCCTTTATTAATCACACCATAAAAAAATCAATTCATAAAACTTACGGTAAAAAAAAACAGCAGCTGTGGTAGCCAGTATTTCACTGGTAAAAATACGGTAGAAACTGTAAAAGCAATTTCACATTTTAACAGTAAACTACCATATTTCATTAATTTGTAGGTAATATGTCTGTATTTTGAATTACCAACATCTATAGGTCTTCTGTTACACAGATATACACATTAACACATATGCCATATGCAGGTGGTGATGAGAAACAAACAACTTTCTCCACAAGCCGAGGTGTATTAGTGTGTAGAAGGTGCTCAGATTCATTTACACAGCTACTAAACACGAGTATGGTGACATGCATAAAATTAAAGTCACGAGATAAACATTTTTTACCAACATCAGATGTAACATAAATCTCTGATGTACATCACTGATGGGGAAACAACTGAAAAGATCCATAGTAATGTCAACAAAAAGCATAAAAGGTGATGTGTCATGCAGGGAATTCTGGGAAAGTCATTTTACGGTTATTTGTGGTATATATTAAGGAAACATAGTTAACCAGGTTATGAATTTTAAGAGTAGCATTTTTACAGTTTCCTACCGTTGAAATCATGGCCATTTTGTACAGTGCAGAATGAACCGCCAACTTATCCAGCATATGTTTTACACAGTGGATACCCTTCCAGCTGCAACCCATCACTGGGAAACATTCATAGACACTCATTCACACTCATACACTACGGACAATTTAGCTTACCGAAATTCACCTACAGCGCATGTGTTTGGACTTGTGGGGGAAACCGGAGCACCCGGAGTAAACTCATGCCAACACAAGACAGAAATGCCAATTGACCCAGCTGAGGCTAAAACCAGCGACTTTCTTGCTGTGAGGCGACAGCACTACCCACCACGCCGCCCCTAAATGGGTGTTTTATAGAAAGTAAATTCAGTTTGAATGTTTTCACAATCTATTTGTGTTATTGTACAAAATTGACCCTTGGCCTTATATTCATTTCTTCACTTACCATGAATTTTTTTTTTTTTAAAGTATAGGAATTAAAAGAATATTACTAGTTTTTTGCAAATGCGCTAAGCAGTTGCTGTGATAATGAGTACATGAGACATGCTTTTTCTAGAATGACCATATATTGTGTGAACAAGCAAATAAAATGAATTAATATTATTAACCAAACCGTGTTTTTCCAGAATTACAAAAAGTCTTGCCTCTAGATTGCTATTTTTACTGATAACCTCCTAATTTAGATGACAGATATGGAATCTCTCAATAAAAAATACTTTTACTGTAATTTGATGATTAGAGAATGATTCAGAAGTAACATTTCATCATATGCAGGGCACGTAATAGTGTATACAGATTGGACCCTCACTTTCATAACCCTTTCCACCTCCATAATCTGTTTGTCAAAGGTGATATGCCTCATTTTGGTGTCTCCCAGATAAACGTCAAAATTAAATCAAATCGAATAAGTATGTTTATATACATGAACAAAATTACACAACACACACATATATAAAAAACACTAGTGTCTTTGAATCATGCAATAAGTTTAAAATGTTTTTTAAAACATCACTGCGTTGAATAGAAAATACAACAACAAAAGCTAGAAAAACAAAGAAATCTTTACAAAGCCTCAATTATAAAGAAAAGGGTTCTTCTTATTAATAACTATTAACAAGCGTACAATGTAACAGCTACACACACAAAAAAAAGCCTAACGATGAATCGAGAGTTCTTGAATTAATCTGTTGTGGCAATTCTAGTTGCTGTGGCAATACAACAACAATGGTAATTTTACCCAATTATCTACGTCTCTACAGTTATATGGTAAAAATAAATAAATAAATAAAAGTATAAACTTTTCCCAGAGATGGGTTGCAGCTGGAAGGGCATCCGCTGCAAAAAAACGGTCTGGATAAGTTGGCGGTTAATTACGCTGTGGCGACCCCAGATAAATAAAGGAACTAGGCCGAAAAGAAAATGAACAAATGAATGAATGAAAAAGTATAAACTAAAGTATACTACAGTATTTATTATAATTCATCAGTTCACTGTTGTTATTACTACAGTAGGTGCACTATAAAAAAAATCCTGGTTGCCTAAAATTTTTAAGCTGAATCAAATGAACCTTATGAGTCCATTGAAAGGGTGCCACGGTGGCGTAGTGAGTAGCACATTCGCCTCACAGCAAGAAGGTCGCTGGTTCGAGCCCCGGCTGGGTCAGTTGGCATTTCTGTGTGGAGTTTGCATGTTCTCCCCATGGTTGCGTGGGTTTCCTCCGGGTGCAACGGTTTCCCCCACAAGTCCAAAGACATGTTGTACAGGTGAATTGGGTTGGCTAAATTGTCCGTGGTGTATGAGTGTGAATGTGTGTGTGTGTATGGATGTTTCCCAGAGATGGGTTGCGGCTGGAAGGGCATCCGCTGCGTAAAAAATATGCTGGATAAGTTGGCGGTTGATTCTGCTGTGGCGACCCCGGATTAATAAAGGGACTAAGCCGACAAGAAAATGAATGAATGAATAAGTCCATTGAACTTAAATTAGGTTAAACTGACTTAAAACAGCTTGCATGACTCATAAAATTTAGTTAGAACATAGTTGACTTAGTTTAATAAGTTACAATTACTAAAAACATATGTTGTCATAAGTAATTGATCATATAATCTTTTACAGTGTAGCATTATTACCAACGAGTTGTGAATATACAGTTGAAGTCAGAATTATTAGCCCCCCTTTGAATTTTCTTTTTCTTTTTACATATTTCCCAAATTATGTTTAACAGATGCAGGAAATTTTCACAGTATGTCCGATAATACTTTTTCTTCTGGAGAAAGTCTTATTTGTTTTATTTCGGCTAGAATAAAAAAAAATTGAAAAACTATTTTAAGGTCAAAACTATTAGCCCCTTTAAGCTATATATGTTTCAATAGTCAGAACAAACACAGAACAAACCACTGTGAATGTCACTTTGAGCTGTACAGAAGTGTCTTGAAAAAAAATATCTGGTAAAATTGTATTTACTGTCTTTATGGCAAAGATAAAAGAAATCAGTTATTAAAAATGGATTATTAAAACTATTATGTTTAGAAATGTGCTGAAAAAAATCTCTCCGTTAAACAGAAACTGGGGGGAAAATAAACAAGGGGGCTAATAATTCTGACTTCATCTGTATATAAAGTATAATACACTTTACTATAACGTAGTTCAAATGCACTTTTTCCATTAGGCTTTTATGCGTATGTTAATATAATGTTTTTAAAATATGTTAGGAAAAAGCCGTAGATGTGTCCAGCCTTTTATGATAGGAAGCGTACATCGCAGTGTGCCTTCTGAAACATCCCTTCTTAAAATCAATTCCTGTTTCAACCAGTAGAGAGCAGTGTCGTCTTTAGTCTCTCCATCCACCAGACCTTCATATTAGCAACCTTTTCTCCTCCCTCAACCTTTTCCCTCCCTTTCCACTTAAATCTTGATTAAAGGCACTTTGTAGTGTAGTACGTTTTAAACAGGCTGTTGTTGGATAAAATATCCACTCATTAGGACCTAGTCCTCATATGTTAGACACTTTGAAAATATAATCACGTTACTTCAAAATCACGACCTTTTTTCATTCATTTTGTGGTTTATTAGTCTGACATAAAACACCTCATTTAAATGTGTAGGTCTCACAGTTATGGATGTCCCATAGAAGAGCTTATATCTGGCTGAAAATATTTAATAAAGATATAAGACTCCACTTATTGTTCAAGAGTTAGTCATGTGAGATGTGAGGACATAAAAATAGGTTCCACTAATCTGCTGTTTCATGCATAGCACTTGGAAATAAGTGCATTTGCTGTGCTGATTACATCAACACCTACTTTTTAAGGCAAGTGCTCTTTGTGGTTGCCAGGCAACATTCAATTTTCCCTCTTCATTGTGCCCATATTAGAAATGGCCACATGGCTGGAACTGCATCATGAAAATAAAAAAGCTGCATGCTCAGCTCTAATAATAGCAGAACATTACAAAGTGGAAGCAAATTAGTGAGTATTCATAGTTATTCATAATAATCAAGTTTTACAAGTTCAATTCACCAAGAAGTACCCTTTACCCAGAATATACTTTATATTAGAAGTTTATAAAGAAAAAAACATGATTTGATATGATATGATATGATATGATATGATATATGATATGATATGATATGATATGATATGATATGATATGATATGATATGATATGATATGATATGACATGATATGATGCGTTTGTCATGCCATGTCAAAACCTGCCGGTTCAGATGTCGATTCACACATTTTGCTTCAGTTGTACATTTAATACAAAAGTACTATTGCTGAAAAATAAATCAAATCAAATAAAGATTAAACATCAGGTTTCACAAATGTCTATTCATCTGATGGTTTGTGTGTGTCATTTGAAAACAAAGCACCATTTTGAGAAGAAATGACATTGTTTTGAATGTAAAGTTTCATTTCGCAGGAGAATTGAGGGGTTTTGCCCCATGTGTGTGTGTGTGTTTTGGTTTGTGTGTAGAGTTCTGACAATATGAGGCATGCTTTCAGACAATGTGTGTAAACAATTGGGAAAAACTGTAATGTAAAACACTATGACCGCTTCTTCTCCATTCATCATAATGACTTACTGTAAGCCTTTTTTTTTGTTCAGTGTTACACTTACTACAGACAGTACATAGGCCTACATAAGTGCATTGTAAAATATTTCAGAATATTGTTTTTATACAAAACACACAAAAACACGGCGCCAAATATATTTTACTGTATTTTTCCCACAAAAACAGTGTACAGTGTTCTTCTCAACCAACACAAAGTTGCACATAACGTGGTCTACATAAACCATCAACAGATGTATTTACTGAATACAGCTACATGTGTGGCGGGTGTTTACCCTTGTGATGAGTTAGCATGCAAAGTAGGGCAACTGACTTAACAATTTTGAATGACAGCATGTTCCTTGCAAAAACAATACATTTTCTTCACAAAATTTGTGCAAAATGTAGAGAATTTTGTGTAGTGTTTTGAAACAAGTGTTTTAAACCTGCAGTTTGAGTGTAAAGCAGGAATTTTTCTTGTCTGATGCAGTCAAAACAACCTGGAGGTCAGCACGCTCACAACAGTGGAGATGATAGTGGACTTCAGGAGAAACCCCCCGCTCTCCCCACACTGAGCATCATGGACAGCACTGTGGCAGCAGTGGAGTCATTCAGGTTCCTGGGCACCACCATCTCTCAGGACCTGAAGTGGGACACTCACATTGACTCCATTGTCAAAAAAGCTCAACAAAGGCTGTACTTTCTTCAGCAGCTGAGGAAGTTCAACCTCCCAAAGGAGCTGCTGAAACAGTTCTACACCTCCATCATTGAATCAGTCATCTGCACTTCAATAACTGTCTGGTTTAGCTCAGCTACCAAATCTGACCTTCGAAGACTACGTTGAATAGTTCGGACTGCTGAGCGAATCATTGGTACAACACTCCCTACTCTCCAAGAACTGCACTTATCCAGAGCGAGCAGAAGGGCTGCCAAAATCACTCTGGACCCCTCACACCCAGCACACTGCCTCTTTGAACAGTTACCTTCTGGTCGACGCTACAGAGCACTGCGCACCAGAACAGCCCCACACAGTTTCTTCCCTCAGGCAATCCATCTCATGAACACTTGATGATAATAATCGTTGGACCAACATCACTACTTGCAATATTTTTTATACACACATACACTTATTTAACAACACACTTTACATGCCAATTTGCACATAACAGCTGCACATATAATGTATATAGTAATACACCTGTACATACACTTGTGAATTTGTATATTTGCATTTAACACTTACTTCTATTTTTTTAATATATTTATTATCTGTTTTTTGTCCTGTCTCTGTAATTCTGTTGCACTGTAGAAGCTCGGTCACGAAACAAATTCCTCATATGTGTGAACATATCTGGCAATAAAGCTCTTTCTGATTCTGATGCTTGTAGTTTAGCATAATTGTTTCAGGGGGTTGGTGCATCAGTTACATGTTGTAGTCATTTTGTCTGAATTACAAGCGATTGTGTGTAAACAACTGTGAAAAACTGTAATATGTATCTTTAAAGTACATCCAAGTACAGCTTTTGAAAAGATAGCATTCCTGTGAGAGCTTTTCTACCTTTCTTTCGGATTTTTCTAAAAACTAAAATAAAAAAATGGCATGCAGAAATGGAGGAGTGCGCACACAGACCTGACTCTCTTGGCAAAGCAGCATAAACATTACATAAGCTGCGTTGCCTCCTCTCACTGACACTGGCCCGAGGGAACGCTCATCCATCTATATTTAAAAATAAAATACATATAACCCTATACTGTAGGCTGCAGACTGGAACATCCTCTGCGTGAATCCAGCAAAATGGGATATATTTAGTACAGAGGCCTCTAAAATAAAGTTGAAAACAAAAGATCGATGTTCATGCCTATTTCTGAACATACAGTTGAAGTCAGAGTTATTAGCCATCTTGAATTATTAACGCCCTGTATATTTTCCCCCAATTTCCTAAACATTTTTAATAACTGATTTCATTTACATTTGTGATGTTGACAGTACTTAATATTTTACTAAATATTTTTTAAATATAGTATTCAGCTTAAAATGCAAGTTAAAGGATTAACTAGGTTAATTAGGCACGTTAAGGTAAATATCATTGTATAGCAATGAAAAATTAAAAACTGCTTTTATTCTAGCCAAAATAAAACAAAAAAAAATCTTCTGACTTTTTACAGAAGAAAAAAATATTGTAGGAAATACTGTGAAAAATTCCTTGCTCTGCTAAACATCATTTGAGAAATATTTGGAAAAATAAAAGAAAAATAAAAAAATAAAATCACAGGAGGACTAATAATTTTGACTTTAACTGTATAATAACTGTGTGATCTAGGTCTATAGATAACTGTAATCATGTCATAAAGCAGAGGTATATTTTAAAGCTTTTGCACAATGCAAATCTTATTATGAATGCAAACTAATTGAGAGATGGTGGTACAGCAGCATAAGCACAGATGGTCACACATTTGGGTTTCGCGATGAGTCCAGTCACCTCAACATGAGCGTGAGGAAATCAAGCCTGTTACCACATGTCCAGCCTCTCTCTATCTGTCTCTGCCTGTTTACTGAAGCTCAGAGCTCTTAATAGAAGCATGAATACTTGTCGTATAACCTGCATGTCAGTGCACAACGATCGTAAAATGCTTGATTATTCAAGCACTAAAGGGTTAGTTCAACCAATTATGTCAATTTTATTACAATTTTTGGAACAATATGGATTTTAACATCAGAAAAGCGTCAAATTTCACATCGCTCACAATAAATCCTGGTTATTAAAGCCTGCGTGAACCTGAAGTTGCTGAAACTTTTGTGTTAGTGTGTTGATATACTTCCAACAGAAACAGAATGTTAAGTAGGGGGTGGGGCTTTCCTTTTGCACATCATTCACTCATAGCAAATAACGGTAAAAGGGGCGTGGTTAAAAATATTGGACTGCAACTCCAAACATGGAATCAATTAATCAGAATTTGACTGAAGATTACCAAAACAAACTTCTTCTTTTTTCAGTGTATTAACTAGATTAATAGTTCACCTAAAGAATAACAATGTGCGCTAGCAAAATAAACTCATTTACATTTTGATTTCACATGGACTATATTAAGGTGACATTTTACAATGTACATTCCTGAACTCATATTGAAGTAGTTTACGTTTCCATCCACCTATTTTTATTTGCATTTTGCATATGCACATTAAAAAAAAAACGTTAATGGAAATGCCAAGATCAATTTTGAAAACGCGCATAAAAAACATATGTGCATAACTCAGTAGGATAAGCTTTTTATTCGATAAGAAAAGAAGTGCATAAACTATGATGGAAACACTTTTACCGAACAAATTCCAGTGTGCGCATTAAAACAGGTCATGTGATTTTGTTATAAAAGATCATGGGATGTTTTTTTGGTCATTCTAAAACACCTTTAGTGTTATTGTGGTATTGTATTATTGTATTCGCCTTCAAACGCCCCCACATGTTCACTGCGTGTCAGCATTGCCTTTTGAGGTGTAAGTCATTTATTAAATGATGAAAAGATTCACACAGCTTCTCCTACTACAGCAAATTCCATTTTTACTGTTGATATTTGGCACCAATTAGTCTGGAAGTGACAATTTTGTTCTCTTTGATGGATGGAAACGTTGGATGGAAACACTGCTTTATCCGCACGTCTTTTATGCGATATTCCAGTTTTGCGCATACAGTTAATTCGTATTTTTGGATGGAAACATAGCTATTGATTTGATGAACATGCAGCATGTGGTCATGTTTTCATAACGGCTTTAACATTGCACATCCTCGTTTGTATATAGCTTTTACAGACGACACTAGCATGTACCTAAATGGGCTTTCTCTTGGACTCTCTTTTTGGCTTTCTTGCTTGGGGGTCCTTCAACAGTGACATTCATATTGAAGCGAAGCAAATAATTTTTGTACTAACTGGAACTTTTGCACCACCATGTACTTGATAAATTGAACATCTTCCATTCATTCGTTCATTGATTTTCTGTTCAGCTTACTCCATTTATTAATCTGAGAGGCGACAGCACTACCCACTGCGTTGGCCCAACTATTTTACAATTTTATGTTTTAATAATATTAAAACATATGCACATAACATAATGATAAGAAGCTCCAAGAACACTTTCGTGCATCAGAAAAATAATAAAAAACAACTTTGCCTATGTCTACCGTGTCGAATTATTTAGAGCATTGACTAAAAGCAATACAATGCTTGCATGTTGCGCTCTGACTGGTTATTCAGCAACGAATCAGAGAATGATTGTGACATAGCGAAAAGATGTAGCAAGTAAACAATACATACCAATGTAGCAAGTAAACAATACACAAGAAGGGTCACAAAGAGGCCAGCTGTAATATTGTTACACAATATTTCCAAACAATATGGATTATTAGATTATCAGACATATTTGCACAAGTGAATCCTTCTATGGTGACTGCACACGTCTGAGTATGTCAGAAGTTCATGTTTCCCCTTGGGAAATGAGAAAACAGACTACTGCCCCCCTGTGGTGATCCAAAGTGAGGCGACAACACAGTTTGGTTTTGTTGGTGCTATTTGTTTAGCGTCAGCTTATGGCAATACGTTGCATTGCCCGCACGTGTAAGAGAAGATAGAGATAAACAAAAGCTGCATCCGAAATCGCATACCAGCATGCAAGCTGAGTAGTGTGTCCGAATTCATAGTATTGGAAAAACAGTATGAAAGAAGTCATGGGTGACCTACTACTTCTGGTGAGATTCTGAAGTGCGCATCCGATGGACGCTATGCTATCCCATGATGCCACATGAGAGAATTCATGAACGGGAGTGAGGCGACGTAACTGATAGGTAGGGCCACACGGAATCTGTGCACGCAGAATTGCCCAGATTTCCGCAGATTTTTAGGCCATCATTGATCCTGTTTATTTACTTATGTAAATGTGTGTAAATGTATATTTAATCAGTTTTCAAATTATTTTCAGTAATAATATTGACTAATATGAAAATATTCATGTGATTTATTTACAATACAGTTATTAGTAATATTTTCAATGTTTTAGTAGATATTTAATATGATAGACATGCTTTGTTTACCAAATAAAGTGGATCTAAATAGATTTGCATTGTAAACATTAAATAAATGTTAAAAAGGTATGACTTTTTATTACATATATTAAGATTTTAGTTATGATACTCCCAAAATCATTCCGCATAAATCCGCAGCTTAACAAAATACTCAGCAGAAATTGCAAAAAATGTCAGCAGATTCCGTCTGGCCCTACTGATAGGTCACGTGATAAACTGAGTGACGGGTAGGTCAGGTTGGCAGGTTTATGTTCAAGATCCACTCATACAACTCACATTCATCTATCGTGTATTAAATTCTAATTAAATGTAGTAACTACTCAAGTAGGTCATATGAAGCCAGTTATTTTTACAGTGTTTTTTTCTCAAAGTGTTCTTAGAGCTCCGTATGGTTATAGTTAAACCACAATTTTGTTTTTAATTCCTTTTCTGGACTTAGGCAGGAGAGAACTCTCTGATTTCATCTAAAATATCTTCATTTGTGTTTGAAAGATCAGATGAACAAAGGTATCAAGAGATTTGACCGATCTGAAGGCGAGTAAATACAGAATTTTCCTTTTTGAGTAAACCTACCTCACGAACCATTGGAGGAAAACTTATTGCCTTAACCATTTAAGTTTAAAAACTAATATATATGAATATTGTAAACTTAATTAATTTAAGTCCATAAAATATTAAATAAAATTGAAATGACACTTTAATAACAAACTGAGTTTACTTAATGTGAGTTATGAAATCTCAGTACACTGCTGATTTGATATTCAAGGAATCTAAAATAACAGTTCTAACTAAAGGTATATTGGATCATTATTGGTATTACTGGACGTGGTTCAGATTTTGTTTCGTCTGGTCTCACATGTAGTAACATGCAAAATTAAATGACTTGCATGGAATTCACCCATTAAATCTGACCTGACGTCTCTCAGTGAAATTAATATGTAAATCAGGATAAGGCAAGAACACCTTTTTTACAGCTCTGGAAATAATGAAAAGTTATTGGTAACACTTTACAATAAGGCTTATTAGTTAATGCATTTACTAACATAATGTAATCATAAACAACACTTATACAGCATTTATTAATCATAACTGAACATTTACTAATACATTATTACCATCCAAGTTCATGCTTGTGACCATTAGTTAATGCATCGTGAGTTAACGTGAACTTACAACGAACAACTGTATTTTCATTAACTAACGTTAACTAACATGATCAAATACTGTAGTAAATGTATTGTTCATTGTTTGTTCATGTTAGTAAATGCATTAAGTGACACTAACTAATGAACCTTATTGTAAAGTGTGACCAAGTTATCAGTTTTATTGATTTTTCATTAATAGATACGTTTTTTAAGACAAATGTTTATTCATTTGATTTATTTTATATTTATTATTTACTTATTTTTTATAAATAAATAAATAAATAAATAAATAAATAAATAAATAAATAAATAAATAAATAAATAAATAAATAAATAAATAAAATACAAAAAATATTAATTTGTTGTGTAGTAATCAACATTATGACATACGTTTAGCTTATTTAGGCATACAAACTAGGTTAAAACTTGACCTGAGGGCCTGGTCCAATCCACAGTGAATGAATATTACGATGGTTAAAGTTCACCTAAAATTTGCTGGGTTAACATGTTTCACGTCTGCGTCAACAATAAGCCTATGTGCAGTGGAGCAGGTAGACACTAAACAGGCATTTCTCCACAACACCCAATGAGAGATAAGCATTCAGTCCAAACAGTAGAACACCAAATATGGACACAGTTGGAAATGACCACAAATCTGCAGGCCATTCATGGTAAATCCTCATATTTGAGCACACCGTCAGCCAATAATTTTCTTTATCTCTAATAGCAGTAGCTGATAGGATTACTGAGCGTACAAGCCATCACAGTGATTGAATATTCAATGATGAAACTGAACAGGTTGATTCCCTGATCCTGGATAACCGTAATGTGTTTTGCTGAAGGCATGGTTTAAAGGTCAGTGGAAATTTGACAGCGTGCTGATGGAAGTCTGTTTTTTAAAGACAGGATGTCTTCTTTTTTTTATTGTACTTCTTGATGATTATGCACTTTAGCATCTCCTGAATTTATAGTTATAGTTTCTGAGAAGCATAATTACACAACATTTGTTATACTCATGACATGCTCAGATAATGTGTTTTTGTGAGTTGAAAATGTTTGAGACCTTTACGAGCCAATCACTGACGTCCTTTATCAGAGGTGACAGTAACATCACCTCGCCACAACTTCTCGCCTCCGCTGAAAAGGTCACTTAACTGTAGCCTGTATTCCTTTTTTAGCTTTTTCTTCATCAATGATTTGTTCTTCTCCTTTCTGAACCGTACCTTTATTTATTTTTTTCAGTTTCTCTCATAGTGTGGAGAATAATGCAGAGCTGACATTTTCGGCAGGTTACTCCGTTTCTTCCACCACACTGTAATAAAAGATCAAATAGCAACATCAAAACAACTTTGCGTCAGCAGAGCAGTGGCGGGTTATTGTGAAATGCCATCTGTCATTCAGGGGTAAGCTGGCGCAGTGTGGCAAAAAACTTGTAAAAGGTGCCCTGTGCCAAGTGAAGAGTCCTAACAGAAGCGTTATATGGCTTTCATCAGAACAGTGGTTAACTGTGTACAACAGTTTCTTAATTTGATTGTTAACTGACAAATTAAAGTAATCTAGAGTGATGTGAAAGATATCACAAAGACACATTAGTGTTTTGTTAGTATAAGCAAATAAATATAGCAAATAAGAAAGCCCTTCAGTTTTATAACAAGTGTATACAACTGCTGATTAGCCTGTCAGGCTTTATTTTGCCCTATATGTACATTATTCCGCTTATTGCATGGCTCCTTGCCACAAAAGTAGACAATTAGGCACAAAACAGTGATCTGAGCTGTTTTATTTCACAACCCTATATTTCAAGAGTTCACACTTAGCTGATGACTGATTATAAAGCTTGTTTGGCATGCTTTTCCCAGGAGAGAGCCCTGAGCTCATAAGATTCTCGAGCCTGGGGCTCTCTCCCGTTTGCAAGGTGAGAGGAGAGTTTGAGCTCAGGTAGATCTCGAGAACTCCCCTGCAGGTAGCTTATGAACAGATAGTGATTGCTATGAAAAGATAACTACTTACAAGGAGCATGTCTATGGTGCCGATTTGGATTAGTCAATTAACTTAAGTTGCATGTTTTTGGACAGTGGGAGGAAACCGGGGAACCCGGGGGAAACCCACGTGAGCACGGGGAGATCGTGTAAACTCCACACAAAAAAACGTCAGCTGGCTTGGTAAGGACTAGAACCAGTGACGTTCTTGCTGTGAGGGAACAGTGCTAACCACTGGGCCACCGTGCTACCCATTTAGAAAAGGAGGAGTAGGGGTGGATTCTTTAAAATGAAGATGGCTGTGATATGGAACTTAGGGTATTTATAGTGGCTTAGGAATAATCTGATTGGTGAATCACAAATTGAATAATGCGGGACCAGCTGCAAGCAATCATCTGCACGTGATCCTCTCGAAAATAGTTTATAAATAAACTTCACTTAAACATAACACCCCATTCACTTTGAATGGTTGACCTCAGGCGTTGCCGAACTACATTGTGGATCTGTTGGCCCTGCTTCAGCAGTGTTGCTTGCTGCAGAAGTCGGAAAATTTTCAACTTTTGAAGCGCCAACGGAAGTGTCAGACAATCAGATCACTTTATGTAAATACACCAGCTCAGACAGTAGTCGACTGTGGACTAATTTCATTGGCTGACGTTGATATGACGATCACGTCAGCCCCAACTTCAGACACACCCTCTGTCAAGCAATGATGCTTAAGCCCCGTATGAATTGGGCATAAGGCTTGCAGAAGAAAAAATGGCTTAACGCAGCCCACACTAACCTACATTCAGCCACTAGATGGCACAAAAACAGTGGAATAGCAAATAAGCATATAAATATCTACAGGAAAAAGTGGTGAACAACTCAAAGTGCTTTGTACTACTTAGATGACCCTGTGCTATTAGTTGCAATGGCTGTTATCTGTGATGATTACAAGACTGTCTGGAATTGTGTATTCTGATTTGTCATTCACAACATTACAAGGTTATTCTAAAATATTAACTGATGAAGCAAATAAAATAGGTTCAATGAATAGGTCCACATCCATTTATGCTTGTTATGTCGCTGTTTTTGACTGTTTGCTGTCATCTTGTGACTGAATGAATATTAGGTAGGCTAGTATATGCACCATTCAGCTATTTTTTTTTCTGTCAACTTTGCCTTTAATAAAAGAATTAATAAACTATTATGGCTCAAAACAATGTTTTGTGTCTATTTTTTTTACATTTTGTGGCATGTAGCCATGTAAAAAGCAGGATAGAATACATCCAGGACATTGTTTTTGCAGAATAAGGCAATTCAGTCTTATTTGATAAGGCTGTCTGACTTTATTCTGCATTATTGTCTTTATTCGGCTTTATTAATTTTGTTGTCAATTAATAATAAATAGGTCTGTCTATGCTTTATCCAGCCAGTTTCATTTTTTACTGTTTGGTACCATCTTATGACTGAACAATGCACAAGTTAGTGTGTACTCTCAGCTGTTTATGTTTCTGTAAGCTTAGCGTTTAATTAAATAATTAATAAATCATTGCAGCTCAAAACAATGTTTTGTGTCTAATTTTAGGTTATGTGGCAAGTAGATGTGTAAGTGAGATAAAGTACAACCTCCAATCAAATAAAGTTGGGACAGTATGGAAAACACAAATAAAAAAGAAAGTAGTTATTTCTAAATTTACTTTGACTTGTATTTTATTGCGGATAATATGAACAAAAAATATTTCATGTTTTTTTCTGGTCAAATTGATTCCATTTGTAAACATACATCCATTCCTTTCATTCGGACCTGCAACACATTCCAAAAAAACTTGGGACAGGAGCAATTTAGGGCTAGTAATCAGGTAATTTGGTTAAATAATGATGTGATTTGAAACAGGTGACTGTAGTTATGATTTGGTAAAAGCAGCATCTAGCAAGGTCTAGTTCTTTAGGAGCAAAGATGGCCCTAGAATTGCTAGTTTGGCAACAAATATATGAGAAAAATATTGAAATGTTTAAAAATAATGTTCCTTAAATAAAGATAGGAAGACATTTGGATATTTCATCTTCAAAAGTGTATGACATAATTAAAAGATTCAAGAAATCTAGAAGAATTTCAGTTCATAAAGGACAAGGGCGCAAGCCTAAGCTGAACAACTCTGATCTCCGGTCCCTCAGGTGACACTGCATTAAGAATTGTCATTCATCTATAAGCATTATCACCACATGGGCTCAGGACTTCTTTAGCAAATCTTTATCTAATACCACAATACGTAGTTACATCCACAAATGCCATTAAAAACTGTACTGTGCCAAAAGAAAGCCCTACGTAAACAGTGTCCAGAAGCACCATCAACTCTGGGCTCGGAGGCATCTGTGATGGACCATAACACAGTGGAAACGTACTATGGTCAGATGAATCAGTATTTCAGGTATTTTTGGGGGGAGAAATGGACGCCCTTGCTCCAGACCAAATAAGAAAAGGATTGTCCAGACTGTTACCAGCAACAAGTCCAAAAGCCAGGGTCAGTCATGGTATGGGGTTGTGTCAGTGGTAGTGATAGTCTTGAGCCCATGTGTAATATTGCTTACAGATAAATGACAATTCTTGATGCAGTGACGCCAGAGGGATCATAGATAATGGAAAACGAAACAGAATGGAGTAGAGTAGTGATGTTGGGATGGAATAAGAAACATGAAAATAAAAAAATTGTTAACCTATGTACAATGCTGATGAAAAATGCACTGTGGGAAAGGAGAATTGTGGCCAAAAAAAAGAAAATGGTGATGGATGTATAGGAACTGTTCAGGATGAAAAATGAAGGATATGTGGAAAAGTTGTATGTATATTATAAGAATGAAAACAGTTTGGGAGAGCTGCACAAAATTAACAGACGAAAGTATGTGAAGTTTTTAAAGAAATGAACCGGAAAATACCACAGGTTTAATGTTTGGTTTTTTAAATGATCTTTTATTGTGTGTTGTAGCATGTTTTAATAAAAAAAAAATGTATATGAAATTATTTCAATAAAAAAATAATAAAAATAAAAAATCATAGATAATGGTAGTTCAGCTTAGGCTTGCACCTTTGTTCTTTTCAATAATTGTCTCATGTATTTGTTGGCAAACTGGCAACTCTATACCTATCTTTGCTCCTAAAGGAGTAGACCAGGGGTGCCTAAACTCGGTCCGGGAGGTCCAGTGTCCTCTATAGCTCCAACCTCCTTCAACAGACCTGCCTGGAAGTTTTTAGGGCGTACTCACACTATGCTATCCGAACCGTACTCAGGCCCATTTCCCGGATAATTTTAGAAGTGTGAGTGCACTGAATCGGGCCTGGCCCGGTTGGAAGAGGTGTGCCTGAGCCCGGTTCACTTGGGCTTTGGCGCGGTACGCTTGTAGTGAGAGTGCAAAGCGCACCTAAGCCCGAAACTGAAGAGGAGACGTGACTCTAGGGACTGTTTCATATAGATTTATTAATCATTCTTACTGTTTAATGAACGCAAACTGCCCTAGATTATTAAAGACGCAAACCCCTCACTGCACGACAGCTGCGCCTTTAGTAAACCTTCTAATTCCTGCAGCACGAGGACGTCATGATTGTTTATGAGTGTCAGCAGTGGCTGATCTGTTCGGCAGAATATTTGACTGTGTGTCACTGCTTATCTAACGACTAAAACAATATAATCATATAAAGAAATCTCCACTGAAATCTCCGAGAGCGCTTCTCTACACTGAACAGCGCATCATCGATGATGAAAGCGTGCCCAGGCCCGAATGCAATGAGAGAGGGGAGACAGGAGGGGGTGACAAGCGTGCTTTGGCCCAGTTAAAGGGAACTGTACATAGGCCCCATTTACACTAGTGCGTTTTCGTTTAAAAATGGCGTTTTAGCATGAAAACGATCCGCGTCCACACTAGAGTCTCTCAACAGACCTACTCTGGGCATGCGCGTTCAAGTATAAACAGGAAGCATGCGTCTCGCTCGGCATTTGGTTATTGTTAGACAACAAATGCTGGTTGAACGATGAATGCGATGGTAAAGAAAGCAAGAGAGGTCTTTTTGAGGACAGATGAGGAGGTCGAGTTGTTACTTAAAGTAACAAATGAATATAAAACATCCATGGCTATAGAAAATGCAGTGTTTACAGTGAAGGCTGGTCTGCCGTCTGCCGGTGACGTTATAGCCATGTGCGCTTGACGAATAAGGAAAGGATACGCAATGACCCAAATCCCCAATCTCAGCAGCCACGCCTCCGTTTTCAAAGGTATCCGTTTCCCTCCATCCACACTGAGACGCTGCAGCAGCGTTTTAAAATGAAAACGCCCTCTCCGTTTTCGCACCTCGAAAACTCCAGCGTAGTGTGGATGGATGTCATAACCGTAGCAAAACGTATGCGTTTTAAAACTAAAACGCACTAGTGTAAACGGGGCTATAGTGTGAGTACGCCCTTAGTAAGAGTACCTAGAAAGAGCTTGATAAGCTCGTTCAGGTGTATCTAACTGGGGTTGAAACTAAACTCCAGGGCCAAGTTTAGGCACCCCTGGACCAGACCTTTCATGGTTGCAGCTTTGTTGACATTACCTGTTTCAAATCAAATCATTATTTAACTAATTTATTTGATTACTAGCCCTAAATTGATCCTGTCCCAACTTTTTTTTAAATGTGTTGCAAGAACTAAAAGTGGAATAAGTGTTTACTTGGGGAAAAAAACAATAAAATAATGAGGAACACATTAAATAATGTTTGTTGTATTGTCTGCAATAAAGTACAAGTCAAAGTAAATTTAAAAATCATTACTTTCCTTTTTATTTGCGTTTTCCATATTGTCACAACTTTTTCTGATTTTAGGTTTCATTGTTCATTATTAGGTTTTGTTAATTCATGCTTGTTGTCAATTAGTCCTTGTGTAAACCACTTACTTGGGGAAGACAGGTTTCAATGAAAGCAAAGAAAAAGAAGACAGGACAAGCCTGGGCAAGACATTCAGTGTGCACTGTATGTTAATTAAAAAAAAAAAGTTTCAGTTTTCGTGGCAACAGTAAACACTCTTTATCTATCACAGACTTGCATACATACAGTGCTGATACACACTCCAACATCACACGCTAGATTCCCCTCAGCTTAATAATTGTCCTATGGTAGCCCTTAACTAGGTGAAGAGGGCAATGGTTTATCTTTTGTGCATTTGACAAGAGATACAGGGTGAGTGAGAAATCCAAAATGTTAGAAAATGGGTTATATTAATGTCAATTTCCTCAAAATTCAAAATCAAATTGTTGAATTTAGCCCCCATTTACCTCTACCTATACAACTTTACCATAAAGGCCATATATCTGAGGGATGCATTATATCCAACAAAAAAATGAAAAGCAGAAAAATTACACTTTTGCCTGCCCTACCTTCCCTCTTTCAATATTTTATTTTGCAACTGCTATCTTAAAAACAGTGTCTTATAACTACACTCTTAAAACAAACGGTTCTATATAGAACCAAAAATGGTTCTATCAAACGCTTCATATATGGAACCCCAAAAAGGTTCTATATAGAACCATTTTAAGGGTTCATTAAATAGAACCCCAAATGGTTCTTTGAATTCAAGTTAGATGGTTCTATTTAGAACCATTTAAGGGTTCTTTTTATTTATTATTGAATTATTGCTACTTATTAATGAATAAAAAAATAAAACCAATCCAGACAATTCAAATTGTTTAAATTTATTCAAATTCATTATACAAAATATTTTTTTAAATATTTAAAATTGCACCTCTGCATACTTTGCATTGGACAGCAGATCTACCTTAACAGTTTAATGGCATTAAACACTGTAATTGTAATGACTTCACTTTTATAAGCTTTTTTACTGTTTGAGCAAATACAGAGCTTAACTTTCACACATCTCTAAAATGAAGAGAAATATATCACAATGCAGATAGAAACAATACACAATCAAAACATCTATTAAATAACACTACAATTTCAAAAAGTGGATGGTACCTGCATGTATTGGTAATCACAACATCAATTTTTATACATAATTTAATAAGAAACATTACTAAAACATTGCAGAATGATTAGACAAAACACTGCAAACAGCCATTCCACAACCTGTAGCATGTCCATGTCTGTCAGCCTCTCTTATAAGGTAAATAGTTTTGTCCATGGGTGGCACAGTGGCTCACTGGTTAGAACTGTCACCTCACAGCAAGCAGGTCACTGGTTCGAGTCCCGACTGGGCCAGTTGTTATTTCTGTGTGGAGTTTGCAAGTTCTCCCAGTGTTCATGTGGGTTTCCTCTGGGTGCTCCGGTTGACCCCACAGTCCAAAAGCATGTGTACAGTATAGGTGAATTGGCCATAGTGAGTGAATGCGTGTAGATCTATGAGAGAGTATATGGGTGTTTCCAAGTGCTGGGTTGTGGCTGGAAAGGGCAGATTAGTTGGTGATTCACTCCTCTGTGGTGCCTCTGATAAATGAGGAAGTTGAAGGATAGCGAGTGAGTGTTGTCCATTGTAATACTGACACTTCAAGCCTTGGTGGAATCAGGAGAGCTGCTGAATCCTGGATGGTGTAGGACCTTTGGATTTCTGTAAAAAAATATTTTAATGTTGAGTACTTTTAACCAATTAACATGTCATCAAATAGAATTACAGTTATAATCAATACAATTAAAGTGTGTGTGAGTGTGTGTGTGTGTGTGTGTTTGGGGCAAATAGTATGTAGTATAGGGTGTAGTTACCTTCTGCGGTTTCCTCTGCTGGTCCAATGAGACTGTCACGGAGCACTACCTTCTTTCCGTCCCTTTTTGGGCCATTTCTTTTAAAGATGTTTCTGTGTTCTTCACCAAGTTTTCTATGCAGCATCCTAAATGCAAAAAAACATTTTGGTTACTTCATGTGTAAGTTTCCAAATGACATATTTTCAGCAATACAAGTTTCTTAAAGTCATCATGGACGCAAAACTATTTGGCACACAATGTAACAGTGTTTACTCACAAGCTGTGGCACTCCAAGAAGAAGAAACTGCTTCATTAGTTCTGCAAACCCCTCCATAATCTGTACTCTGGAAAAGGGTGTTCATTCGGTTCTTGACTTATGAGTATCTGATGTCGCATTCCAGGTCCATCACAGTCTGAGGTAGGAAGACAGCATTTTAGAGTGTGTAAATATGAATTTATAATACAGAATTAATCTACCTTTGGCATAAAATGTATTGAACTGAACTTGCCTTGTGTTAGGTTCCTCAGAGTACAGTTCACTTCCTTTTCATCCCATTAATTTGTTTCATTTGCGAGATGATAGATGAGCTCACCACTGAAATCCTTTCATTTTTAAATTTGTTTTGCAGACATTGCAACAAGGTACCCTGTAGGCAAATTTACACTTTATTTTAAAACATATTTTTTCTTTGCAGGACTTTTTTATAAGCAATGACCTTAATATTCTCACTGTACAAACAGCAGCAATAAGTAATAGAACATTTTTGTGATAAATATATTATTTCAGTACACAACAACCAAGTCTGACATATGCATGTTATAAAGTACAATATTTACCAGGTGTCCTTGTTGATGATAATTGTGTCACAATTATGGATGTAACGCATGTCCTTCTTTAAGCTGGGATCCTTCCTCTTCAAAGCTATTTGTGTCCTGCAGCCCAGGTTACAATACAATGTTAAAGTCTTTTATAATATTCATTTCATTATACTTAATACAGTTTGTTTAGAATTAAAAGCAATAATACATACCGAGCACAAGATTTACAATGCAGTTCAGTGTCCAGGCTGTTTGAAGAAAAGAAAGATATACATTAAAATATGAATTTTAAACTTATTTAGCACAATATATACATGTAGCCTATATTTAACAAGGTTCAACATTTCACAATACATTTAGCCTGCATGTTTGTATGTCCTTCATAAATAACACCTGATCTTTTATCTATGGATTATTAAAATGTGTTTTGGCTTTAAAAGGTTTCAATAATACACTTAGCAATCATCACAATAGCGCGTGCATAGACTCGGGCGGGCGGGCGCGTGCATAGACTCGGGCGGGCACGAGCGCGACATGCTCCCTTGCGGTTTTAATGCAGACTAGCCGGCGTGTACACTACTTTACAGAGTTTAGCCCGAGTTAAACTCGGCTAAACTCACACACGAACAAGCTGGAAGTACTCGTTTGTTCAAGGTTGGAGATAAAAACTGCACGAAAGCGGAAATCGGCTCATAAGAAGTTACCATTAAAAGAGCGTGCACGCGCTTCACGCTCCCTCTCGGAGCCTGCCATCGAATAACGCAGCTGTTTTATTGTTGTTGATGTTAATTAATACTGACAAACAAATAAAGCGAAACTGTAACTTATTTCGAACAAAAAGCAGAGCAAAGTCAGCTTGACACAGATTCCTGAACTGAAGGCTGTCGGTCAAGGCCATCAGAAACTTACAAGCACAGTATTAATCCATATTAACGTTACCCCTTATTCAGTCTGTCACCATATAACACAAGGGAAGAGAAACATTACCCCGTAATACAAAATATTTCATTATTATAGTTTTAAAAGAGTAATAACGTACCTGAATGATAGAGCTGCAAAAGCGGAGTTCTCCTTTTCAAAAATTAACCGTCACTCTCCAGGCTCTTCACCACCTGTTCACCATCAGTCCACCAATGAATGACGTCACCAGAGGGCTTTTTCATGATTATTAGTTTAAAATAATTTAATAACAATAAAATAATTAACCATAACAACACACTGTACAGTCTGAATAAACTGGTTATTTAATTAATTTCACAAAATAATTCGTCAAAAATGATAAATATTAAGCATATATAAATATTAGTTATATGGTAATGTACAAACCTGCATGAAACAAAAATCCCATCATACATTGATTAGGTTTTTGACCATAGCAGTCATTTTATTAGGTTTTGACTCAAAAAGCTTTGTCTCTCTGTGTTATAGCTTATTATTATTTATAATCTTTACTATATAATTATGTTATAAATCTCACATTATAGAACCATTTTAATCAAAAAGGTTCTTTGCACTCAAAGGGTTCTAAATAGAACCATTTTTTGGGTAAAAGGTTCTACTGGCCAAGTATAGAACCCTAGGAACCTTTTTTTTTAAGAGTGTAAGCTATTGTCAGTTTGTTGATAAAATGTTGGGTTGTTTTCTACACGTTTAGTGGAGAAAAAACAATTAGTTGACCACTAAAAAAATGAATATGCCAGCTGTCTTAACTAATTAAATAAATGAACTATGTGTATAATCTAAAAAAAAAATACAATAAGTCAGCTTAACAGTTTCAAGTTACAATGGGTTAATTCACCTTTTAAGTGAGGTCTGCTTTTCTCTTTTACGGCAATGGGTTTACTCATTTTTGTAAGTAAATTTACTAAAATCGCCACATATTTGGGCAAAAAATTTACAAACTGAAAAATTGTGTAAAGATTTTAAATAACATTTTAACCAAACAGCTTTCCACCAATTTTGGCTAGAAACAACCCAGCATTTTTCAGAGTGTATGATAGCTTTAAAGGGCACCTATTTTACCACTTTTTCAAGATTTAAGATAAGTTTGTTGTGTCTTCAGAGTGTGTCAAAACACTCATCAGATTATTTATTATACCTTTTAGAATGTTATATTATGCCTGTGCCTTTAAAGGGCCACGAAACCCTCCTCTATGTTGAAAAAAGTCTGGAAAGTGGGTGAGTCCAGCTCTGTTTAGATGGGAGTGTTAGGAGAAGCAAAGAGGGTAGGTTTTGCATAAAAATGGGAGTTTCAGTTTGTGTGCGCACTGATTTTCAAAACCACACACAGACACATGGGAGAAAGACAGTGACTATGTTTGCATGGACATCAGTAATCAAATTATTTGCCAAATTATTAATCTGTCGACTTTAAGGGCGTACTCACACTATATACAGTTGCCTTGTATGGGCCAAAGCATGCTTGTCTCCCCTCCCGTTTCCCCCGACGGCCTGCACTCACATTGCATTTGAGCCGGAGCACGCTTACGTCATCGAGGATGCAGTTAAAAGTGCTCAGTGCATGGTGGAGATTTCTTTTACTATATCATTTTAGTCATTTAGGATGCAGTGACACATAGTCAAATATTTTGCTGATCAGATCAGCCGATTATAAACAATCATAAAGTCTTCGTGCTGCAGGAATTTGGAGGTTTGCTAAAGGCGCAGCTGTTGTGCAGTGAGGGGTTTGCGTCTTAAATAATCTACGACAGTTTGCGTTCATTGAACAGTAAGAATGATTAATAAATCCATATGAAACAGTCCCTTAAAAGTCATGCCTCATCTTCAGTTTCGGCCTCAGGCGTGCTTTGAACTCACACTGAGCCCAAGTGAGCCTGGCACACCTCTTCCAACTGGGAAGGTATGTCTTTAAAAACTGAAAGAGTACCACTGACGATACTAACTCAATTTGCCTCTGAATAAAAAAACAAAGCGCACTGATCACACACACTTGCCAAATATGTAGAGACAGGACAATCAACACAAACTGGAACCGTGTTATTTTAAAAAGAGCATGAGTGCCAAATTCTCATTTCACTATTTCCATATGCGAAAAGGTCTCGTGTAAAAATGTTCATAATAATCGTATTTCTGTTGTGTGCACTGTAATCCACACGTGAGTCCAGCTGCGCTCTCATAGAAAACAAGTGAAAACAAAAGCTTTATTGCAGCACATTTATAAACGCAACACTGTCGACCCATGTCTCTGAACAATTATTCATCTTTCACTTGTTTTAATTACGGTTGGCAACACAACGTAGCATCTTTCTGCCGTCTGAACATTGTACAGGTAAAAACAGTCTTCAAAGATATCATGCATATTAATGAAGTTGCGCCACATTCACAATAGAGCGTGCTGATTGGCGGTCTGAAAAGACTTGGAAGTCTTTCTCATGAATTAATGCTGAAAGCTCAAATACATCACGTTGTATTTGCCGGTACAGACAGCCAGTCTCCATGCTGCAATACACGCAAGGATCTAATCGCCGTGACGTAGCTTGAAAATTTCTTTTCAACCCAAAAGAACGAATTTGCTCGAAATTACGCAAAAACAACCAATTTTCAATTTTTGGTGAAATATAAGTGTCCTAATAGTGTTTTTAGCAGCGTGGGACCCATACATGACTGTCAACATCTCAAAAAATGTGTGGATTAGTGTTTAGTGACCCTTTAATGCTAGTTCTCCCCGCCCACCATTCCCAATTGCCTGTCAGAGTGTGCCTCAATCTCTTGCTGCGTCAGATAAACAGCACAATAACAGACATGAAGCAGATCTCATGTTTGTGACAAATACTACAGTGAGAACTTTCCCAATGATTATTTGATGTATTTGTTGTGGAGTTAATTCAAGCCTTTCTGCAAAGATGAATCACACACTGTTGTTACAAAGTTCACGCACACACACAGACACACACACAGTGCGCTTTTAACTTTGCACTGTTTTTGCATGCCAAATGTGACAGGATACACATTAATATCCACTTCTGTATGGACATCCGTTATGTTAATGTACAAACTAAACCTAATTTAACGTCCACAAACCGTAAAGAATCTACTTTTAAAATTGTACTGACATGCGGCTGTGTTGATAAAGACGGTAAAATTGCTGTAATTCATTACAAACATGCACTGTTTTAACAACATTTTAAACTCATTCTTGATCACATTTGATGATGATTGATGATCACATCAAGCTGAACAGATCGTTTAATCCCGGTTGCTTTGTACACGTTTTGTCTTGTTGATATGATTATACGCGTTACTATGAAGACATGTTAATACGCGGCTGTCAATCAACACACTCCTACTTCACATTGCAGTCGGCCTCCAAATGGGAGGGATTTGGTCCAATTTTAATGTCAGGAAATTAAAAAAAGAGACTTAGGCCCCGTTTACACTAGTGAGTTTTCATTTTAAAACGCATACGTTTTGCCACGTGATATACGTTTTTGGTGGCGTAATGTGGACGGACATCTGTAGAGAGACGCTCTGTACAAACAGCATCTAAAAGATGATTTCCATCATAGGTGCCCTTTAAATTAGTACAATGCTAAAACACACACACACACACACACACACATACATATAACAATGCTTAGTTACTTAATTAATACAATTACAAAGCCCAACTCTGCTTCATCCCAATAATAAATGCAACTTCCTGAAATGGCATCAATATAAATGTAAAATGACCCAAAAATATAGAAATGACCACATTCGTCGGGCAATTAACCTACTTAACCCTGGTAGAAAATTAGCTGTTTCTCAGTAACTAACAAACTCAACCAAACCAATGTGTTTACACCTGGTATTAAGATGCAATTGGACCACATGTAGACAGGGTGAAACATTGGCGATTAACACCTACTGACTCCTTTGTCCAATGTCAACCATTGTCCTGAGGCAGAGACTATTGGTCAGTGTAAATTTTCACAATGTGTCATCAGTCGACCATCTTGGAGAGCAGAATGTAAACAGAAACGAACGAAACTTGCATATTTTCCTAAAGACAGTCAAAAAACACAACAAATCAAGCAGAATAAAGCCTATTCATTTCAATTTGTCAAAATAGTTAACCCTTTCCGGCTTACCATATCATTGTTTATATGATTTAGCAGCTTTCATGCATTTTCCCATGGTTAAGTCAGCACAAATAAGCTGAAAACACATTCAGTTGTAGATTACCATACAATGCTGTTGTTTACATCCAAGTACCTCCGTCATAACTGGACAAATGGGTAACTGATCAAATTGTGACGCAAGTGAAAATACTCTTTTAAAATAAGCTGATTTTGCACATGAAAACAATGGAAAACAAAAGGAAGAACAGCAGAATTCATTTCAGCTCTGATTGCCTCAAAATGATGCTGAACGTTGTGAGTTTGTGACAATCATGACCGGTGCTTTATAATTTAAACGAAACCAAGCTTAAATCTCACTAGCTCACAAATCTCACAAACTTAAATCTCACTAACTCACTTAAGTTTCCCACCGTGTGTCAAAACTATGTCAGCATGCAGACTGTGGTCTTTTGTGGCTATTCAAATGCATTGGATGACAATCGTTTACACTGATGAAATCAATTCAGGTGAATGCTTTTTCCGACTGCCTCTGGAAGTGGTGAATGTGGACAGGCTTCACACCTATTACATGCCTATTATATAACCTGTATTTAGCAGAATCCACTTGCAACTGGTGTAAATCAGGTGTAAATAGGGCCTTAATTTAGATCAAATCAGCAGCCAATTTAGTTGTTACAAATAACAGGGAAATTTATCATTTAATGGAACTTTTTACTTAAGATTAACATACGTTTAATCTTTTAATGGACATCCTGAATAATATTAATTTGTTGCTTTGCCTGTTTTGATGTGCTCAAGTTTTTGGTGCACTTGTTAGATTGTGCTGTATATCGCATCTGCCAATTATATTAATCCACATTGGATGCAAAAATACTATTTGCTATTTTTATTTGTCTTATTAAAATACAGAAGATATTTTACTGCCAACACAGTGAAATAAATGTAATCTGTCCGGTAAAATTAATAAAAACTAAATGTTTGAACAAAGTAGGTGGCACGGTGGATCAGTGCTTAGCACTGTCACCTCACAGCAAGGTCGCTGGTTCAAGTCCCAGCTGAGCCACTTGGCATTTCTGTGTGGAGTTTGCATGTTCTCCTCGTGTTCGTGTGGGTTTACTCCAGGTGCTCTGGTTTCCCCAGTGCAAAGACGTGCTATAGATGAACTGGATGAACAAAATTGGCCGTAGTGTACGTGTGCTTGTGTGAATGTGAGAGTGTATGGGTGTTTCCCTGTACTGGCTTGCGGCAGGAAGGGCACCTGCTGTGTAAAACGTAATATAATAGCTGGTGGTTCGTTCCGCTGTGAATAAGGGACTAAGGTGAAGGAAAATGAATGTTTGAACAAAGCAAATCCACTGACAGATATAGCTTCTGCAAAATAAAAATATGTGGCAAACTATTTAAAATGTATGAGCAGAATTTTTCTCACTGATGATAATTATTTAGTTCTGAACATTCTGACGAGGAAATTTACATATTATGTCAGAAAAGGGTCTAATTTGTACAAGTTTATATGATTTAATCAGTACAACATTTACAATTTTTAAAAGAAGGCATGCCCTCAAACCCCACTCAAAAATGCATTTAACATTTCCCTTAAATGCAACCAAAAACAGAAGTGTAATCCCACAATACAATAAATGTAATCTGAATACGTTCAAGCTAGTGCAATTAGTTGGTTTGGTTTTATAATTGAAGGTCTCGTGAAGTGCTTTGAAATGTGCATTTTTATTTGATGTTTGACATAATCTCAATCAAATCACATAGAATAGCTTCTCTCTTAAAAAAAAAAAAACAGCCAATAGTGTTTTGTTCTATCACCCCTCTTCCAGTGAGAGTGGTTGAGCTCAAGTTCATCAAATGAAAAGCGTACTGAAGGAGGAGGCGCATCTCAGATACTAGACAGTATTTGATTGGTAACGATGAGAAACAGAAGTATGATGTGACATATTAAACTAATTCAAGGCGGAGGTGACCAACTGCAAGCTTTACATGTTTATTTCAGTTTTATATCTTATAAGTAGGCCCACACGGAATCTGCGCGCGCAGAATTCCGCAGACTTCCGCAGATTTCTGCAGATTTTTAGCCCATTGTTGATTCTGTTTATTTACAGGTGTAAATGTGTGTAAATTTATATTTATGCAATTTTCAAATTAATTTCAGTAATATTACTGACTAATATGAAAATATTCATATGATTTATTTACAATACAGTGTGTAAAGTACTATTTTCTGTCTTTTAGTAGAGATTTTATATGAGAGGCTTGTTTTGTTTACCAAATAAAGTTGATATAATTAGGTTCATTGTAAACATTATATAAAAGTTAAGAAGGTATTACATTTTATTTCATATATATTAAGGTTTTAGTTATGATACTCCCAAAGATCATTCCGCATAAATCTGCAGATTTCTAACAAATACTCCGCAAAAAAAGCAAAAAAATGTCCGCAGATTCCGTCTGGTCCTACTTATAAGCGTGAATGTTGTCACTGTTTTGGAGCCCACTAGCTTATAGGTATCCTAAAAACAAACAACACTAATAACATCTAAAACAACTATTATATCTATAACTATTTTAATTTCACAGGACCTTTAAAGACTTTACTTTCTTATCTTTTACACCAAATGAATGGAAGTGAGATGTGACAACACTGTAATATCTGATTTAGCCATATGACAGCTTAACGCTTTATATTAAAATACATATACAATAATTTTTTTTTTAAATCTCTTTTGTACAAATAAAAATAAAAGAATTTTGGAGTTTGACAGTGAGCACAAAATGTATTCAAATAGATGAAAAACACATTCAAACATTCCAGAAAGTAACTGGACGAGTTTAATGTCTAAATGTATCATTAGAATAGCACTAATAATAGCAGGGCACATTGTAATGCAGTGTTACAATGTCTCCCATCTGTGCAACTAGAGGCTACTGGTTAGCTTTAAAGAAATGTCTAATTTGCTACACATCAGACTGGAGATTTTAAACAATAGCAGTTCTGTCTCATTCTAAATAAACAAAAAAAAAAACTGAGATGAAAAATTTGCCTGTGGCTAAATGTATTTTAGCTTTGTTGAAGGAATATTTCATCCCAACATGGATGGATGTAAAATCCTGTAATTATTTACTCACCATTTACTTTTCTTAAAAATGAGTTGATTACTTCTGTTGAAGACAAAATAGGTCAAAAGTCTTTTATTAATTAAAAACTGATGAAAACCTGTAACCATTGACCTTTATAGTATTTGTTTTTCCTATAATGGAAGTCAATGCATACTGGTTTTCGGCTCTCGCCAAAATATCCTATTTTGTGTTCAACAGAAGACAGAAACACATAAAGGTTTAGAACCACTCAGGGATGAGTAAATAGTCAGTAAATGTACATTTTTGGGTGAAATATCCCCTTAAATAAATGTTCGATATTCCCATATAGTGTTGAAATGACAGCTAGTAAAACTGTACATGTGGTTATGCTAATGGCACAAGTGCAACGTTGCAACTTATAAAGTGTTAGCTTTTACCCTGCTTATCCCAAATACCCATCCCGTGGTGGAAAAACAATACATCTAAACCTTTTTAAAAACTAAATTGGTGTTTTTATCTGTGTCTGTGTGTGTGTTGAATTCCCATCTCTCTTACGCTCCAGTTACCCTGAAGCTAGCTTAAAGCAAGCAGGCACACACAGCGGCCGCTCAGACACATCAGCACGGCAGCTGGCCTACTTTGCTTCAGTCTATTAGCCAAAGCCGAGGCAAGTCCCCACACACTCAATCAGCTCTGAGCCCCATTTGTGACAAAGGTTTGGGGGGGAAGGGGTTGATGTTTCTAACAGAGGCTCTAACTCTTTTTAGGGTGTAGCTGTTGGCCCTCAGGAGCTCCCGATCTCACTCTAAACACCGCTGGAGCCCTGAGGGCTTAATGTGTTTACTCGCATTTCCTACACCTAGCTCATACTCCTCCCCCAGGGCAGCCGACAGTCTCCCGCCCCGGCCTCATCCGCATGCGTGAAAACCTGCAGCTCCCAACACACGACCATTGGAGAGGGTGTAAATGGATTCAAACAGGGGAATGACAATGGAGATGGTGTGAAGAGACCGCCTCTGAATCAGCCGTCATAAAAAGACTGAAATAGAGTGATAGACATGTGAGGTTGCAGTATTTTGCCACTGGAAAGTGTGTTTACAACTATAAGCAGCTCCCAGAAATTCCCGTCAACCGAATTATTTACATATACATTTTTTTCTTTCAAATATTACAGAATTTTTTTTTTGCTGTTTGTTCAAATTACCTATTTAAAATGAGCTGAAACAACACAATTCTTGAGTTCTTTAGGGAGGACAACAATTGTTTTATGTTCAATCAACTTAAATTGGGTAAAGAAATTTAAGTTAATGAGTTAAGAATAAGTAAAAGTTTTAAGTTAATTTAATTCATGTTGTCCCAACACAGGCGACACGGTGGTGCAGTAGGTAGCTGGAAGGTTGCTGAAGGTTGCTGATTCGAGGCTCGGCTGGGTCAGTTGGCATTTTTGTGTGGAGTTTGCAAGTTCTCCCCGTGTTCGCGTGGGTTTCCCCCTGGGTTCCTAAAGGTGAATTGGGTAGGCTAAATTGTCCATAGTCTATGAGTGTGAATGAGTGTGTATGGATGTTTCGCAGAGATGGTTTGCAGCTGGAAGGGCATCCGCTGTGTAAAACATATGCTGGATAAGTTGGCGGTTCATTCCGCTGTGGCAACCCCAGATTAATAAAGGGACTAAGCAGACAAGAAAATGAATGAATGAATGAATGAATGTCCCAACACAAATCGATTGTGTGGAACCCAGCATTTGTTACAGTGTACACTGAATACTGGGTTCCACAATGTTCCCTCATTACTTCAACGCAAATCCATTAAGTTAACCTAATTGTTTTGACAAAGTTCAGTGGATTGAACATAAAACAATTAAGTTGTCCTAAAAAAGAACTCAAGAATTGTGTTGATTCGGCTCATTTAAAATAAGTAGTCTGAACAAACAGCCAGAAATATGTTTACTGTGTGTATGTGCAGCTTAATAGAGCAATGACATTCCCATAGTATTTCCTATCATATTTTTTATTGTGGAGAAAGTCTTATTTATTTTAGTTTGGTTGGAAAAAAAGCAGTTTACAATGGTTTTTTAAAAAAAATTAATATTATTATTGTCATTCGATTGGCTTCAAAACAAATCACTGTTATCCAAAAGTGTTTGGATATTAATCTAACTTGCTTATAGCTAACCAAATAACCTAGTTAAGCCTTCAAACTGCACTTTAAGCTGAATGTTATCTTGCAAATGATCTACAAAATAGTATACTGACAAAAGAATTAATTATTTAGTTAAAACTATGTTTACAAATGTGTTGAAAAAATATCTCCATTATAAGTCGCTTTCAATTTAAAGAATTACTACGCAGGATTTGAATAGTATGTCATTAGTATGAAATATATAATTGTATTTTGTGTTTTTTTCCCTCAAAATATTTGTGTTCATTCAACATAGACACCTGAAGTTCAACAAAAACATTCATTGAATTTTAATAGAAATATTTAAATTGTGTTTAATCATCTGTTCATGTTAAATGAACACAAATATTTCAAGCTTGATTAACATCATCCAGTGTTGTAAAGATATGTGGTGTGATTATGTGAACCAACGTCCATGTAATAATTAGTTAGGCTACAAATTGCACTTTAAGCTGAATTTTATCTTGCATATTATCAACAAAAATATTCATTTTCACATTTTCACAGGAGGTCTAACCACTTTGACTGAAATATATTTGTATTTTTTTCCCTCATTTTTTTATTCATTTAACATGAATACTTGGAAGTTAAAAAAGTCACTTGAAGTCACTTTAAGCTGAATGTTTTCTTGCAAACTGTCTACAAAAATATTATACTGTGAGAGCTATTAAAACTGTTATGAGTGCAAATGTGTTGAAAAAAAAAACTTTCCATTAAAAGCCACTTTTGGAGAATTACACTTTCACAGGAGGTCTAAATCATTTTGTCTTGAATTGTGTGTTATCATTTTTAAATGTTTTTTTCCCCCCTAAATATTTGTGTTCATATAAGTTTAAGAAGTCACTTGAAGTCACTTATCTTGCAAACTATCAACTAAAACAGTGGTTCTCAAACTGGTACACGTACCACTAGTGGTACACATGCTACCTTCTAGTTGTATGAGGAGGGAATCGCTGAATAATTAAAGTAAAAAAATGAACACACTTATAACCCTTTGATGTGTACAATAACACCGATGTGATCAGTTAATTTTAATAGGCTAACGTTATTTTCAATTTTCTAATGTTTGTTATGTATTCTATCATTTTTATCAAAGCTAATTTCCTCTCCATATTTGTAAGGGTTGTTGAGGGCATATCCCATATTTTTATATCCCAATGTTTACAGGTTTGGTTTAATCACTTGATTTTCTTTCACACAAAGTCTACTCTAAAGCGCAGTCAGCAGATCCAATTTCTAATTTAAGTATGTACATGTTTAGATTTCAACGATATAGGTCGCATGTATATGACTTATTTGTATATTTACAAATTCATCAAATAGATTGGTCACACTTTATTTCGATGATCCATTTGAGTAATAGTAGACTGTCTACTTAATATCTGTTGATACTGACATTCAACAGACATTTAACTGACTTTAAGAAACTTTGCAAGTACATGTCAACTTACACTAACCCTACCCCAACCCTAATCCCAATCTAACAGTCTACTTATAATCTAATAAGAATTAGTTGCAATGTAACTTAAATTCAACAAACGGACCATCAAAACAAAGTGTGATCAATAGATTTTATACCTGAATATGATGACATAAAGCCTCTATTTATGAGGTCCAAGGAACCTTTCCCGGTTTTTATATAGGCTACTATAAGATAACACGTCATATTTAAGTACAGCTGTGCTGGATCATCTACTTCATAATAATATTTAGAAACCATAAGTTAATGCCTAGTCATTTTGCTTTTTTTAATTGTTGTTGCCATTAAAAACATTCTGACAGTTTGAATCAATAGACTTATTTAAAAGAACACCTTACATGAAGACACTTACAATCTGTCTGTAAGTTTATTATTGTGGCATGGACCAAAGCAGCATTCTCCCACAATCTCACGTGTAAGAGCAGTGCAATTTTTAAATTAACCTTTAAAAGCACATTTTAATTTAAACGTTGACGTTTTACCTGCTAGCACAGAGCACTGTTGATGTTCAAACTATTTATAATCTTTAAAGTGGCTGACAATCATAAATATGCTTAATCAGAAGAATTAATCTGCCATGTTTTTGAACTGTGCAGTTGCTGTAGCTGCTTAATTAGGCCTGCTACGCTACTGTATTTCAATACTGGTCATTATAGTGGTACTTGGAGAGACTATTTTTTTCCTGAGGTGGTACTAAAAAGTTTGAGAACCACAGTACTAAAATATTATACTGTAGCATTCATTCATTTTCTTTTCAGCTTAGTCACTTTATTAATCCGGGGTCGCCAGAGCGGAATGAACCGACAACTTATCCAGCATCTGTTTTATGCAGCGGATGCCCTTCCAGCTGCAACCCATCACTGGGAAACTACACTGTAACATGAGTTATTAAAACTATTATGTTTACAAATGTTGAGAAAAAAAAAATCTAAATCAGAATTGGTTTTATTGCTGAGTGCTTTACACGCGCAAGGAATTTGTATTGGCTACAGAAGCTTCCAGTGTACATAAAGTGACAAGTGACAACAAAACAAATGAGAAAAATTACAAATATTAAGTGATCGCCATGACCCACAGCTCATGCAATGTGCATTGTCGTGCATTTATACTTCTGCACGATGTATGTGCTGCTCTGCAATAGCACTTCAGAAACGCTAGCTGGCAGTAGGTTTTCATGTTGCTCTGTGTTGAGTTTCTTCTTTGGTGTTTTGTTTTTTTCTGAATGCTACCTTAACGTACAAGTGGCTAAAACTTGTTAATTTTGAGGCGGGTGTGCAACAACTATAATAATAAGGTAAACACAAAGCAACAGTTTCAATCTAGGCTCCTTCACGGGACTGGACACTTGTAAAGACTCGCTCCATTGGGCTCGCATGGCTCTGACCTCCGCCCACACTTGTCAGCGCTACCAAGACGACCAATCACAGAGTTTGCGCTATGTGTTGTTTTGACGTGTAGTTACATTTTTTGTGAGGTGCTCAACAGCCACGGTGACCACGCGCAAGCCGCGCCAGAGCATACGCGTGCACTTGACGCAAAAGTATAAATCAGCCTTTATCGTTCAGAGGCAAGATAAACAGAAAACACCACAAGACAGAGACACAATTAGACAAAAGAGCTCTGTGTGAATAATTGTATGTACAGATTTGTTATAAATATACAAGTTATAAGGTGCTGTGTACATCTTCTCTCCATTAAAAGCCACTTTTAGAGAAATACACTTCCACAGGAGGTCTAATCAATTTGACTTGAACTGTATGTTTTTATTTTGAGCCGTGCAGTTATTTTAGGAGGTGACACAACTAGGACACTTCTCATGGAGTCTATTTTAGTAGTCGGCTAATACCAAAAGCTTTTCACCAAAAGCCCACAGGTACTTTTTGTGAAATAAAGTGATATTCCAATACTACAAATGGTTTTTCATATTTCAATTCAAAGGACTCTCAAACGATTGCTCTGAACGATCGCTATTTCTTTAGTCTTCAGAAAGCTATTTTTGCTTTGTGGGTCACTCTGCCTCTTGAAAAATCTAGTAGTTCCATGAGTCAGCTCTGCTCTTTCTCTAGTCTTCTCTCTCTCTCTTTCTCATGACCAAGGTATATCTCCATGGCTACAGGATCTTCAGAGGTTCGGGTTGCAGAGGTGGGTGTGTGGGTAGGTGTGAGCTGGAGTCATGGTAAATGAGTCTGCACAAGCACTGAAAATGTGGAAGAATGCATACATTTGCTCGATTCAGATTCTTTTACCAACTCTGTCCCTGCTGTTTTTTTTAATGAGCGTGACTGGAATGTAAAGTGCTGAATGAGGAGAAAAGAGACCCAGAAAAAGTCTAGACTAATTGGGAACCAAAGACAAAGTCACTACTGGTTTCTTTGTTTTTAACATTTCGTCATTGGTAAAAGTTTGTACTTCGCAAACCATTTAGACCACTTTATCTCTACTAAATATGGTCCCCTATCAAAGTATATATAAATGAAAGGATTGTTTTGTTCAGCTTTCAGATAAAGCATAAGCCTCAATTTCCAAAAATATAACTGCTTTTGTGGTCCAGGGTCACAATTGTCATTAAAATACTATTTAAATCAACACAGATTAAAAATAATGAAAGCTTGCAAATGGGGTTAACAATGTAGGTATTGTTTTTCATTTATGGTTCTGGAATCTAGTCACTACACTTACTATCTGACAAAAAGTCTTGTTGTCGATCCCAGTCGTAACAGCAACAAATAATAACTTGACTTTTAGTTGATCATTTGGAAAAGTGGCAGAAGGTAGATTGTTCCGGTGAATCATCTGTTGAACTGCATCCCAACCATCACAAATACTGCAGAAGACCTATTGGAACCCGCATGGACCCAAGATTCTCACAGAAATCAGTCAAGTTTGGTATAGGAAACATCATGGATTGGGGTTACAGTCAGTATGGGGGTGTGCGAGAAATCTGCAGAGTGGATGGAAATATCAACAGCCTGAGGTATCAAGACATTTGTGCTGCGCATTACATTAAACCACAGGAGAGGGCAAATTCTTCAGCAAGATAGCGCTCCTTCTCCATACCTCAGCCTCCACATCGAAGTTCCCGAAAGCAAAGAAGTTCAAGGTGCTCCAGGATTGGCCAGCCTAGTCACTAGACATGAACATTATTAAGCATGTCTAGGGTAAGATGAAGGAGGAGGAGTCCTGCAAGAACGCTTTCTTTGCCATTCCAGATGACTTTATTAATAAGTTATTTGAATCATTGCAGAGATGGATGCAGTCGTCTAAGATCATGGAAGTCAAACACAATATTAATTCTTTCTCCACTGCATCATAACTATATATCCTACACTGTCCTAATTAACAGTCCTAATTAAATAATTTAAAATCAAGGAATGATCATGTTTTATTTTGGTAAAATAAGCGTAATCTAGAGGCCTTTGCCTTTCATATAAGCCCCTTCTGACACCAAATGATCAACTAGAAGTCAAGTTATTATTTGTTTTTCCTAAAACTTGGATAGGTCGACAAGACTTTTGTCAGTTAGTGTAGATGATTCCTATCGTTACTATTGTTGTGTTTCTGTTTGGATTACACCAGAAGTAAATATACAGTATCAATTTTTGCATGGATGGAGTTCACAAGAAAAGAGTGTCTGAATTGCTCGTGAACGACTGAATAGAATGTAATAACCATAAATAATAAATGACATTACAACACTGAAATAGCAGCTTATGTTTATCCATTGATCAGATGCTTGTGGGTGTTGTTTTATAGCAACAGCAGGCTTTCAGGGAATTTTGAGTTCAAAAGTAGAACACGAAGTAGCATTTTCTCTAACAAAGAAATAGGATAAAGCCCTTTGTGTAGTGCATTTTGTTGTTTTTGTACTCTATGAATGGTGCTCAAAATATTGTGGATGACATAATTCAGTTTTGTTGCGTGAATTACTGTAATAAAGTGTGTGAAACTGTTAAAGATGACAATATTTGTGACCTTGCTCTACAAAATGTTGCACGGGTATATTTTTAGCAATAGCCAGAAAATGCATAGTATGGGTGAACATATTTCCTTTATGCTAAATATAATTCAAATATTAAGTAAAGAACGTGCTCCATGACGATATTTTGCAAATTTCATACCATAAATATATCAAAACTAAAAATTTGCTAACAACGTTAAAGGTGATTTTCCCAGAATTTGGATAATTTTTTTAACTCTCAGATTTAAGATTCTCATATTGTTGTATATCTGCTAAATATGGTCCTATCCTAACAAAGTATACATCCATGAAAGTATTACTTATACAGCTTTCAGATAATACATACACCTTTTATTTATAAAAATATGGTTTTGGGATCCAGGGTTACATTTGTCAGTCATATACTATTCAATTTAAATTAGCACAGATTAAATAAATGACGACAACGTAAACTAATGAAAGATAACAATCAATGAGCTCATGACCTACATCTACTGAATCTTTCAGCACATACTATAACTAGTTATTACAAATTATGCAATTGCACAGAAACATTTCTGAAATTGTCATTGAAGCAATCTGTCCAAAAGAGTGTGTTTGCAGAAATGCATTAGATATCTGATCATTATTAGCAGATGAGAGACATGTTAATTAAAGATGATTTGGTGGTTTGTGGATTTTGTTATGGGAGTTGAAAGTATCTCAATAGCACTCATTCAGTAAAAAGGTCTAAATGCATTTATATGCGTTTATATAATCAGCAGAAGGTGTAACATTAACAAAAAAGTGTCCAATAAAAATGTTAAGTCCAAACATTACAATAGGCTGTCATATCTGTCTGTCAACATATGTATTTGCACGCCCTGTTCATGGAGGCACGTATTGTGTTACTACAGTGCACTTTGAACTGTGTTTTTTTTCTCAATGGTGAATGAGACATGAGGTAATCTGACCCTGCTCCTGTCATTCATGTGTTTTGGAGGAGGCGTGGCTTTGGACAGTGATTACGCAGGGAAGGGAGTCTTTAGCTATCAGAGCTGGCTTGCAATGGCTAGCCTCTCTGAAATCACAAACCCGAACTATAAACTGGAAAAAGTCACATAAAGGGGAGTTAAAAACATGATGTAATGGATTCTAAACTTTAAAATTGATTCTCGGTTCTCAGAATGTTTTCGGAATAAACTCCCAAAGCTAAAAATTGTATTAAAAAAATGTAATGTTTTCTGTGAGGGTTGTGTTTGAAACCAGGGTTAAGCCCAAAGTATATTTTTTCCACATCATTGTGTGAAATACACACACAGTTGACTCTAAAACCTTCCATATACTCCTTTTGATTTGCACAGCAAAAATGTCTACACATTTCAAAATATCAACCTTGTCTGTGCTTCTCTCCAAAAAAGTTATAATCAATAACGGTAACACTTTATTTTGATGGTCCATTTCAGTATTGACTGCCTGCTTAATATCTGTTGATACTGACGTTCAACAGACACTTAACTGACTATAAGAAACTTTGCAAGTTCATGTCAACTTACTCTAACCCTACCCCTAACCCCAACCTAACAGTCTGCTGATAATCTAATGAGAATTAGTTGGCATGTAGATGCAATGTAACTTAAATACAACGAAACATCAAAATAAAATGTGACCTCAATAACAATTTCTTCGTACTACTTTAAAAAAAGAGTTACAAATACATTTGAATACTCTGACACACGCATTCATCAATAGACACTTTTTGTTAATGGATTGGACACTTTTTTGTTAATGTTACACCTTCTGCTGATTATATAAACGCATATAAATGCATTTAGACCTTTTAACTGAATGAGTGCTATTGAAATACTTTCAACTCTCATAACAAAATCCACAAGCCAACAAATCACATGCCTTTAATTAACATGTCTCTCATCTGCTAATAATGATCAGATATCTAATGCATTTCTGCAAACACACTCTTTTGGACAGATTGTTTCAATGACAATTTCAGAAGTGTTTCTGTGCAATTGCATAATTTGTAATAACTAGTTATAGTTTGTGCTGAAAGATTCAGTAGATGTAGGTCATAAGCTCATTGATTGTTATCTTTCATTAGTTTACGTTGTCGTCATTATTTTAATCTGTGCACATTTAAATTGAATAGTATATGACTGACAAATGTAACCCTGGATCCCAAAACCATATTTTTATAAATCGAGGTGTATGTATTATCTGAAAGCTGTATAAGTAATACTTTCATGGATGTATACTTTGTTAGGATAGGACCATATTTAGCATATTTATTGTTTTTGCCGTCTTCATTAATTGTTGTTGTTGTTCTTAATCTGTCTCCTCAGTCTCTTTTCTTCCTGTAAAACAATGGCACTCCCTTACGAAAGTAAACCATGCTTTTGTTGAGGTAAAAGTGTAGTAACCATGTTTTTGATGCTTTTTTTACCAATTATATACAGCCACTGTTCACAGTTTTATTATAAACACTAACTCCATAATTTAGCAAAACTGTGGTGAAATTGTGGTTACCATGGTAAGTAAAATAATTAGGTTGTATTATATATACACACACATTCATTCATTCAATTCTTTCATTCTTCTTGGGCTTAGTCTTCATTTATTAACTGGCAACTATTCCAGCGTATGTTTTATGCAGCAGATTCCCTTCCAGCCGCAACTCAGTATTGGGAAACACCCATACACACTCATTCACACATACACTCATGCACTATGGCCAATTTACATCATCAAATTTATCTATAGTGCATGTCTTTGGACTGTGGGGAAAACCGGAGCACCCAAAGGAAACCCAAGAGAACATATGCAAGTTCCGCATGGAAATGCCAACTGTTCCAGCCGGGACTCGAACCAGCGACCTTCTAGCTGTGAGGTGACAGCCCTATATATATATCATTAATTAATTCATTTTCTTTTCGGCTTAGTCCCTTTATTAATCTGGGGTCGCCACAGCGGAATGAACCGCCAACTTATCCAGCATATGTTTTACGCAGTGGATGCCCTCCAGCT
>CAIGQQ010039888.1:4019674-4038969 GCA_903798035.1 Danio albolineatus
ATATATATATATATATATATATATATATATATATATATATATATATGCCTGACATACACTTTTGTCAGGTATATCGAAATAGAATGGTTCTACAAATATTAATGGTTCTTCATGGAACCAGTGATGCCAGTAAAAAACTTTTAATTATGGGAACAACACTGTACAGTGTAAAAAGTCTACATAACACATGGAAACCCAAAACGGATGTGTGTTTTCAGTGATCTTTCGTGAAGTAAAATAATACTTTATAGATATACTTGCATATATTTTTGTTGATGCACTCAGACTTGATCTGTTCTACTCATGTTATTTTTACCGTTTAACTTTATGATGCTTTATTTGCTTTATAAATGCTCTCGTATCCCTTTCCACACATTCACATAACCACGCTCGTCCGTCATCAATCAAAGGGAGATTTTCAAAATTACAGCTCTGAATGAAAGAGAATCGTTCCCTTCAATTACAGGGAGCACCAGGCAATCGCAGGTTTGATGTATCCTGTATAGTATGACACACCAGGGACCGTGAAATGAATTTAGCTCAACCCGAGGAAGAAAACAAACACCGTGACTCACACCCAGCACAACGGCAGATCAAGGCTCTGTAACATATTAACAGTCAATTAATAACATACTGCTTCTTCGATCTGAGACGAAAAGTTCAACCCCGGCGTGAGTCAGAGAGACGAGCGTTCATGAATAGAATGCTTATGACTCAACAGAAACGCCAAGTTGCTTTGGCTACAGCATGCAGAAGAGGCAGATACGTTCAGCACTGCAGCACGGCGCCGTTTCAATTGAATTTAGAGCATATTGTTATATAATAGAAGCGTTTGAGAGCTATATTTAGAGTGGCCTCGCAGCGAGTCGCGTGGAACACTGATGAAAGCTATGGCAACATGTTTTAATTTCAGGTTATGAGGCGCACTATCACTCAGTTTAATGAAGCTGCTCAGCAGGTTTATGGTCAGGGATATCAGCCCCCCTGAAGCAAATGAGGACAGATTTTTAATTGTTTTTCTGTATTTGCATTAGTCAGTGTAATACTTTAGATTAGGAAGCACATATTCAGTAATAACTATGAACTTTTTATCCACTTTTTACCCAAAGGAACTGGGTTGGTTTATGGATCTAAAATATGGTCATGTAGAATAGCACATTAATATGTACTTTGTAAAGAACAGGGTGACACTGTGGCTTAGTGGTTAGCACTGTCGCCCCACAGCAAGAAGGTCGCTGGTTTGAGTCCTGGCTGGGTCAGTTGGCTTTTCTGTGTGGAGTCTGCATGTTCTCCCCGTGTTGGTGTGGGCTTCCTCCCACAGTCAAAAGACAAGCGGTATTGAATAAACTAAATTGTCTGTAGTGTATGTGTGTGAATGACTGTGTATGGATGTTTCTCAGTACTGGGTTGCAGCTGGAAGGATATCCGCTGTGTAAAACATATGCTGGAATAGTTGGCGGTTCATTCCACTGTGGCGACGGCTGATGAATAAAGGGACTAAGCCGAAGGAAAATGAATGAATAAATTGGAAAGAACAAAAAACATGCAAGAACTCTCAGAAATAATGGTACAAAAGCTGTCGCTGGGGTGGTTCCTTTTCAAAAGGTACACTTTTGTACCTTACAGCTGCGCTTCAAGGTACTAAGAGGTACACATTTGTACTTTTAGGCATTAATATATAGCTTTAAGGACCTGTTAGAAAAAAAAAGTACTATTTTGAAAAAGTACTGCCCCACATGACGGATATTGTCCCTTTATTTCTGAAAGTGTATGACTGCTTTTAGAAACAACTAAATAGTTGATTCCAAATCAGTGATTCAGAAAATTGCTGAAGTCTGTGGTATAACGGAAGTGATTTTATATTACACATTGTGGTGAACATCGAAGTGAAACAGGTTATTGAAAATGGGATACTTGTTTTACCAGTTGTTGGTCACCGGAAGTTCTGAACGCAAGCACAGAGTGAAATAAAAATTGGTGGTAAATGGGAAAACAAAACTGGACATCATCATACAGTCATTCATTCATTTTTTTCCTTCTGCTCAGTCCTTTATTCATCAGGGGTCACCACAGCAGAATGAACCACCAACTTATCCAGCACGTTTGACACAAAAGATGCCCTTCCAGCTGCAACCCTGTACTGGGAAACATCCATACACACTCATTCACGTGCATACACCACAGCAAATTTTAGTTTATTTAATTTACTAATTGCACATGTCTTTGGACTGTAGAGGAAACCAGAGCACGCGGAGGAAACCCACGCCACAGAAATGCCAACTGACCCAGCCGGGACTTGAAGAAGCAACCTTCTTGCTGCGAGGTCACCGTGTGAGTCACTGTGTCGCCCATCAACAAACATCTTCACCAAAAGATTGAAATTGTGATTTTCAACACAATCTCATTGTCACGATCACCAGCGATCTACAGCCAGAGGACTACGCTGGTTGAAACACACACACACTTTCCGTGAACTACAGATTTGTTTATTAAAGGACTACATTTCCAGTCGTGCAGCACACACACACTCCTGCTCCATATCACGATTGATTGCACACACAACACCGGAGGACTGTCAAAGACACACACTACATTAGCAGCACATACACACACAGTCATTGCTTAGTATTGTTTACTGTATGTAACCTTACAACGCGTTTCCTTTGTTCCTGTCTTCCGTGTTTTGATCCAAGCTTTGCTTGTTTGTTTATCCATGCCTGCTGCCAGCCTTTTGACTCCTTGCCTGTTCTTGACTACGATTCTGGATTACCTGTACATACCTGTTTGCACCCGATGACCACTGCTGTACTAACGTTATAGTTAAATATGCAATTGGATCCTCACCACTGTTGTCAGTGTCTATCCGCATTACACTCATGTCATTTGAACTATAACCAAGCATTTTATAAAACAGTTAGGGTCAATATGTCCTGACTTCAGAAAAACATGATGGTCCCTTTCATAGAGTCTGTTAACTATTTGTAATATTTACAACTATTAAACTATTTGTAACTTCACAACTATGTGTCAAATAGCAGTCATTAGAGTATTAGTGGGTTGCTGCTTATTATCTGTTAACACTTAATTTAAGGGTCAGGTCCCTAACTGACATTTACAAGTCAACATGTCACCTCGTTCTTAAAAGTTAACCTAGTTTACTATATTAATACTATAATTAGAGGAAGTTGTCATGTAGTTTCAAAGTTGCTTAGGCAACAACATGTCTAAAGTAGGCCCTCTCTCTGATTAAAAATCCATTTCTTCATTGAGGAGGCCTGTGTGCGTGTGTGTGTGTGTGTGTGTGTGTGTGTGTGTGAGAGAAAGAGAGAGGGCTAAGAGATGAGTCACCTATTTACAGTGGGGTGTAACATTCATGCTGCCATCCACACAGCAGGAGTACACACAATTGTTCATTTATATTTACAGGCATCACGGTGGCGCAGTGGGTAGCACAATCGCCACACAGCAAGAAGGTCGTTGGTTCGAGCCTCAGCTGTGTTGGCATGTGTGGAGTTTACATGTTCTCCCTGTGTTCGTGTGGTTTTCTTCCGGGTGCCCCGGTTTCTCCCACAGTCCAAAGACATTTGCTATAGGTGAATTGGGTAAGTGAAATTGTCCGTAGAGTATGTGAGTGCATGAGTGAATATGGGTGTTTCCCAGTGATGGGTTGCAGCTGGAAGGGCATCCGCTGTGTTAAAACATATGCTGGATAAGTCGGCGGTTCATTCTTATACACTACCTGACAAAACTCTTGTCACCTATTGCCTAAGTTTTAGGAAGAACAAATAATAACCTCAACCTTGTTGATCATTTGGTATCAGAAGTGGCTTATATGAAGGGCAAAGGCAGATGACTTGCACACCCACACACTGAATGTAACCCCAAACCATGATTTTTCCTACACCAAACTTGACTGATTTCTATGAGAATCTTGAGTCCATGCGGGTTCCAATAGGTCTTATGCAGTATTTGTAATGACTATGACGCTTGATGACGGACCCCTTCTATTTATCTACATTGACTGACACTAAATGTCTGATTTTTAAAAAAGCTGATGCCAATAGCTATTCTCCTATTCTCGTCTTTTATTGTTTGAAATGAACATGAAAATCCATTATTCATTCTATGTGAAGACTGTTTGTAAGTATTAATTTAAAAATCAGAATTTACTTACAACTTTGAGTGCTTTTTCAATTTCATGTCTATTGTACACCTTTAGCCTTCAAATAAAACAAAGCCACGTATCTGTGATCAGACCTGACGATTTGTGCGGTGTACCATAAATTAAATGATCTGTAATGTAATATAGTAGAAATATCAGCTTTGAGATTTTTAAGGTAACCTCTAGGCAAGGGAAAGCAGCGATCAGACATCACTGTCTGATGTGCAGATGTTTCTTTGAGGAACAAGCATGAATAATAGATCAGACAACAAAGTGTTCTCATGCACTGGAGTTTCCCAGCAGGCACCGACATAGATTTTATAATGTGTCTCTCTGCTGGGGGATACGGTTATGGTGCCGTGATGTTGGTTCATGTTTGTTTTAAAATCCTGCTTGATCTGTGGACTGACTTAAAGGGATAGTTCAGCAAAAGAAACAAAAAATCAGTAAATTTACTCCCCCTCAGGCCATTACTTTGTGACTTATTTATTTGGTAGAACATTAGGCAAGATTATTAGCTGAAATAGTGCTTCTTATTTTGATATTAAAATATCCTTTTTGATAATCAAAAACACACATGCAGCCAAAATAAAATTAATACTCTTGGCTCCTGTTGATGGGGTCATCTAATCTGTGCATAAAACTAACATTATTTAAACCACTATAAAAGGGTTAGTTCACCCAGAAATTATCATTATGTTATTAATTACTCAGGCTCAGGAAATTCCAGACTCTGGAAGTAAACTCTGTTTATCTTCAAACACAAATTAGGATCTTTTAGATGAAATCTGAGGGCTCTAATCTTAAAAGGTTCAGAAAAGGAACCAAAAACATTGGCAAAACATGCAATGTCTTCAGTGGTTTAACTGTGACCGTACAAAGCTCCAAGAAGTATTCTATGTGCAATTTTTTGGGGGTGAACTAACCCTCACTCTTACTTTTTTTAAGCTGCAACATCCAGAATACCAATTAGATGAACAATACAACATGTGTCCTTCCCTCGGTGTCAACTCACATGTGAATTTGCACCTGCATATATATCATTATGCGACAGGAAGCTTGTGCTCCAAGACAGTTTTGCCAAGGCTAAAGGCCTCTATGGCTAAATTTTAAATGAACCAAATACTGTGTTAGTAATCAGATTAATGTCTAAATTGGACCAAAAAAGAGTTTTCTGCAAACTCCTTATTGACCAGATTGAGCTCGATCCAGATAATATTTTATATCCGATTGTAAGGAGTGATTCGATCCTATTCTAATAGAGGACATGAATACACAGCACTAGAAAGCTGTGCTTATGTGCAATAACTGGTAAAATAACATGGTGCACAAGCTGCATTGTTATTTATCTTTTGATAAAAATGGACAAATTTTCTATTTTCTATTTTTACTTTCAAAGTGCGGTAGTCATTTGCTTGCTTTTTATAAATAGCCAAAAGCCACATTTTCTTTAAAGTTCTACAGAAGAAAAAACGATGGTTCATATGGTGCAGGCTGAGTTGCTAAAACAGCAAGTTTTTATTTGAACTGAACTATCCCTGTAAAACTGTGAGCAAAAACAGAGATTGGTTAAAAACAAAACAAAACAAAACAAAAATCTTTTTGGTAAGAATAAGATTATCAGAGAGGATTCCAGTCATTGTTCACAGCGGCACATCCACTACGCTCTCACCCAAGAAAGAGGTCAGTGGTTTCGAAAGCTCAGTCAATAATCACACTCAAAAGGCAATAGCTAGATTAGACTCTGCTGTAAACATGTTATCCCTGTACTGTCATGTTGTTGTTTCATTATTATTTACTTCATAAACTGGAAAGAGGCTGTTTTTAAAATGTTTTGGAGGTGTACCGAACTCTAGTTACTAAAGTAATTTCTAAGTTTTGATTTAGAATGAGGATGTTACACCTTTGTACAGGGGTGCCCAAACCTTTTTCATAAAAAGGGTGAAAAAACAAATATCATTGAGAGCTGTGGGTCATAAATATACAAAAATAAAAAATAAACAGTCACATTTATAACACAGTTTAACGCTGAATACACTAGTCAAGCAGAATCTGCCTTTGTCTTGATTTGCTTACCAACGTCTGTTGGTATATATATATCAATAAAGCAATAAAATAACTATCTCTATAGCATCCCCATCACCCTCTATTCAGATAAGATGATGGGCCAAAATAAAGGTTACCACTGGCCAACTTTGGCCCAAAGGCACTAGTTTGGGCATCTCTGCTTTTATATAATTTATGACACATGAATGATTTTCAGAAATTCCACAGAATAAAATCGGAGCACGATCCTCAATTTAGAGCCCCAGTTGGGCATTCACTCCCCGTATCGCTTCTGGCCCTTTAAAAGTCTCGTTGCGGCGGAGAACATCTGGTTGTTGAATGAAACCCAGCCATTCATAAAAACAGGAGAGAGACTTGCTCTGATTGGCTGGCTGCAGCCTTATGATCACATAGTTTCTGTACAGGCAGCGATTGGTCAATCACTTGAATGACGTGAAGAACTAGCCAATGAGCGTGAGCTAATGTGTTAAGCCGATGCTCTTGGAAAAGCAGGCGATCCCATTGAGAAAATTTCAGTCGCGTCAAGCTGAGGGAGAGAGCGATACCCATCAGAGCTCGCAAACGCACTGTGTTTTTTCCTCTGGGATTAACCTTATTACTCATTTGGTAAAAGCAGAGGATTTAACCAACGCTGGGTGAGTATATTTTGCACGCTGCTGTAGTTTTGTGTTGTTTTATAATATTCGTATGCAAGTTTTGTCGTTTGTTTTTATTTATATAAACTTGCGTTTACTTCAGCCGCCTCGGTTAGTTTAGCTGGCTTGCACGCCATTTTCTTTGTGCGCGTATTTGGCAACCATTTCCCCGTTGTTTGTTTTCTGAATACTCCGTTAAGTCTGTTTAAAACTCAGTCGAGCTTTTCAAAATTCATATGTGGTTTGAAGAAGTGCTGCTCGCGCGTTCGGTATTTTTATGAATGGAACGACTGAGGTTTTTGGGGGGTCGCGCGCACGAAGGATCAAATTTCACTTCATTGAGAAAAACAAGCGGCGGAGAGAAGGGAGGGGGAGCGCGCGGCGATAATGGGCACTGGGGGGAAGGGATTGAACTTCTTGAACTCGCCCTTATACTTGTTAACTCGCGGTTGTAATGCCATAATCTCGATTTACTTATTCAACAACCATAGCTTCCGTTGTCGCCTTTATTATCGTCAATAAAATCACAAACTCTTGTTTTTTCGAGATGAAATGTGCACACGCACGTTCCTCCCGTTTTATTTTTATAAAGGTCTGATAAGCTTCAGGAAGCAATAATGTTAAGCGATGGATGTTTAATTAGTTTTTGGTCCAGAGAGGGTTACGCAGTGAGCTGTGAGGTGTTTTCTTGGCCTCGCGGCTGTAATACGATTTTATGGCCTGAACACTTGCGTCAGGGAAAATAAACACACGTGTGCAACGAAGCGTGAATAGATTAAGCTCTATTTAAATCCTGTCGTTTCACCAACTAAATGTGCTATTTATTTATTTATTTATTCTTTAGCCTATGTAACAACAGAAACTGCTTAAAATGTCTACTTTTTAAATTATTGCTTTAATTTAAACACTTAGTATGATGTCTTGGATGGTCTCATGGGCAACAGATGGCACTGTATGGTTATGTAAGGACCCCCATCTGTACCGTGAGCCTTAAATGGTGTGTGTGTGAGAGAGCGAAAGAGAGGGAGAGCTAGTGTAAGTGTCCTTCTCTAATGCAGCACACACTTCATCAGGAGCTGAGAGTGAGTGTTACACAAACAAACATGCTCGCTGAAGTTTTCCCAGATCAAAGGGACAGTTGGTCCTGGACTGTCAGGACCAGAGACGATCACTGACAGCTGCATCAGACCCTGACAGAGTGTGTGCGTGTCTTTTTCTAAGTGCCACTTTTCTCGGCTCTTCTTCCGACAGGCGAGGATATCACCCCTGTTTATCCCTGTGCGTTCCCGTTTTCCCTCCTGCTGCAGCCCCTTAGGCCGCAGTGAGAAGCAAGTGACATGGACGGGTTTTATGACCAGCAGGTCCCTTTCATGGTGCCACCCAATGTACGCCTCACTTTTTTTACATTTGTATTGTAATACAGATCATCTATTGAGATGTATGACGGTACGTTAAAAATAATTGCATTAATTGATCTGGTTCTTATTTTGCAGAAGTCTCACATGCAGGAACCATCGTGCAGACCTTTCAATGACCGAAAAAGGAAGTTTGTTGACACCGAGCTGGCACAGGATACAGAGGGTAAACAAATGAACATGCAATCAATCCATCCAGATCTCTTTAGACCACATCATTTAGCCCAAGCCCAAACAAATCAGCCTGTTTATTCACAAATCAATCTTTGTGTTTCCACAGAGCTCTTTCAAGACCTCAGCCAGCTACAAGAGATTTGGATAGCAGAAGGTATGGCGGCAGTTCTAAACCTCCTAAATATCCTTTGCTATTCTCCATAACTGCCATTAAAATGCAACTTTTGGCTGTTAATGCATCATCTCAGTGAATGATCTCTGGGGCTTCATTCAAATGAAATGAGACAACAAGGCATATATAAACAAATACAAATTATTTATTTATGTTCACTTTGAATATTTCATGGCTTTATTCACTGACTCTGAAGCCAATTTCAAGTCAGCCATTGTAAATTGTTTTCTTTCCCCGTGTGCAGCCCAGGTACCTGATGACGAACAATTTGTTCCAGATTTCCAGTCGGATAATCGTGAGTACCTTTTGAATATTCATGTAGAGAGGAAGCCGGGCCGGTTGTAGAATAGCCTATAGAACTTGTCACTATGAATTATTGAAAGGCTTTATGAATTGGAGCAGCAGTCTGAAAAGCAGTTATGTAATTTATTTATTAAATTGTATTATTATTATTACTATTATAATCAAAAATATATATCGTTAGCACTGAGTAATTTGCTATAAAACAAATTCCTGTATTTATTTTTCCCACTTTTTATTTTGTGCAAAACAAGAAAACCAATATGCCATATTCCAGGAGTTTCTACGCCAAACTTGGCATAGGTTTTAGACGTTTCTATGGTGTGTGTGTGTGTGCGCACACATGTGAGGCCCAGTCTGCTGCTGCGGTGCTGTAACTCATGGCAGCCTCCAGCTTGGTGACATTTTAATGGGGCTGGATCCTCGGTGCGCACACACACACTCTGGTTATTATGTGCTGGTGAACAGTGCTCTGGCTGTTTCCCTTGTTAGTTTTTCTTCCCATTTGGCTGTGAATAAGTCTGATTGTGTGCACTTTCTATGGTGTCAATGGTGTTTTTTTTATAGAACGTGAACGCACATGGATGTGTTTGCATAGAAATTGTGTGTGAGAGGGTTATGTGTGTGTTTGTCTGGCACAATTCCTCTTATCTGGCATCATGCCTTTAGCTCTCACAGGCCCCTCTTTCACCACAGCTGGGCAGTGGGGCCCTTTTTCCATAAGTGTCACGTGATAGTCTGCAAGTCCTTACTTGCGTTTTAGAGGGACAGGCCCTTTTTTTTTACCCCCTCATAAATGGAATACTACAAGTAGTCCAGTACCAGAGTTGGAAATTAATAGGGGCATATATAACATAGCGAGCTAGTTTGCAGCAGCCAATCAAAGACATTCAGATTAGCCATAGCTGAAAACGGCATAGTTTGTTGAGTACATGCATTCAATGACTGAATTGTGCACTTGCAGGTTCATTGATCAAGACGTCTGTGTTGTAATGTATCTGTGTAGCCAGATTGTCACGCAATTTGTTTCGATATATATTGTATTACTACTGCCCTGAAAGTAGTATGGCGTGTATATATAATGTGTGTGTATGTACATTTTCATACAGTTTGTTATTATTAGCCTAAATATACTGTGATAATGAAGTAATTGTCAAAAGTACTATTTGACATAAGAGAACACTGATAATTACTAAATATTTATCATGCATCTGACAGCAGAAGTGTTCTAGGTTAGGTTTTTAGGTCAAAGAATTGTATTTTTGCTGACATCTTTTATATATATATATTTTTTCCCCATCTTTTTATAGTGATGTTTCATGGACCTCCTCAAACAAAAATAAAGAGAGAGATGAGCCCAAGCAGAGAGTTTTCCCCATGTGGACAAGAGCAGAGACTCTCTCCATATGGAGAGAAGTGCCTATATAACTACAGGTATACATTTCCTCAATTCCCTATCCTTCCCTGTTCCATTTGCCTCACTAGTTTTTGATGAATAATATTTATTTCTATTTTGTCAATTTTAGTGCCTTCGACAGGAAGCCATTTACATTCAACAAGCCACTGACTCCTCCCTCTACGCCAGCATCGCCCTTTGGCTCCTCCAGCACAGCAACACATCCTGTGCAAAAAAGAGTGATGCCACCAGCCCAAACACAGACACAAGGACCACCACTATTACCAGGACCAAATCACAGTTCCACATCACCACATCAAAGAGCACAGACTCCACACCACAGTCAAAGCCCACCGTTTGCTGTGCCCTGCACACCTGTCAATCACCCAGATGCCTCCTACAGCACAGACCACAGGTATGTTGGAGTTGATTTGTTTTACCACACACATTTGTATTGTATCTGTTTCTAAAATGTCATTTATTTTTGGGCCACAATGATCAATTTCTAACCTCATTTCTATCTTTGACTTGAGCGGCTCGTGCATGTTGAAAGTGCTGTAATCAGCTCAAGTTGAGCCTTTCATTGGGTATTATCTTGTTAAAGATGCCACACTGACCTGGAAAGCAGTTCTATGTTTATCCCATTCTGGTCTCCAGGTTTAAGTAATGGAAAAGAGCTTTAACACCAGATTTATCCCTTGACGTAAAACTCATGATTGCAGTCGCCCTTGATGTTGCGAATAATGGCATCTTTTCTCTCTCTCTTTTTTTTCCCCCTCTTAGGTTCCATCGGCAGCTTTCCGAGCCCTGTCTTCCATTCCCTCAGTCGGATGGCCGCTGTCAAACACCTTACCCCCCACAGACCCGTGGCCATTTTCCCCGGCACAGCCGCCCCCCTTATCAACGCCAGATGTCAGAGCCATTGGTGCCAATGCCTCCTCAGGGGTTTAAAAAGGAAATGGTGGATCCTCGTTACAATGAGCAGGGTGTGCAAAACATGGGGCCTCCTCGTGCACCCTTGTTCCACCAACTGTCAATCAAACAGGAGCCCAGAGATTTCGGCTTTGACTCAGGTGGGTGGAAATCTCTCAGAGATTTGGGATTGAGTCCCCATGTAGTGCTGTAATGAGAAATCCTTTTAGCTTCAACTAGGTCAAATATACTGCTGGCTGTGAAACTATAGTGCTAGTGAAATCACAGGGGAAAACGGTCCATTGTAGAGCCAGTAGTAAAGCAACGTATGAAGTACTGTTCACACAGAAATCTCTATTTGTTGGTCAGCATATTACCAACTTAAAACCATGGTGAAATGTGTATGTATATATTTCACAAAGACAAAAGTAAACTTGACCTTCACCTTCAGTATATTATATTATCTATTTTAATGTGTTAATCCAATTTTATAACAAAGGATCATTGATAAACTTTATTATATATAAGTGGATTTGTTTAAATTAAATATTTGTCAACTCTAAAACTGAACTATGAATGTTTTATTTATTTTTATATACTGCATTGTTTTATTTATTTAACTGTATAATTTTCATAATTGCCTACAGAAGTACAGAACTGCCACTCATCTTTTGGGAAGTCTGGAAACTTCTATGGTGCCAATGGTGAGGGTAAGCTTTTTTTATATTCAGCTATGTTCTACGCTTCTTTGAAGACTCTGTTTTATTAAGCTCGAACTATCCATTTTGAATCCCAATTTTTAATATTTTTTACTTTTCTGGCTGTCATTGACAGGTTTTGGGTATGACGGAGAAGCACACCTCTATTATGATGATGCATGTGTGGTCCCAGACCGTCTGGAGGGCAAGCTGAAGCAGGAGGGTGGAGTTTTTCGGGACGGCCCTCCATATCAGCGAAGAGGATCTCTGCAACTCTGGCAGTTCCTGGTCACTTTGTTGGATGACCCATCCAACAGCCACTTCATCACTTGGACTGGTCGTGGGCTTGAGTTTAAACTCATCGAACCAGAGGAGGTCAGTATGTTATAAAAGCTATTTTTAATATATATATTCCTTTTTTCAACAAGCAGAATTAATATGCGTTTTCAATAGGTTGCTCGCCGGTGGGGCATTCAGAAGAATAGGCCTGCGATGAATTACGACAAGCTGAGCCGATCCCTGCGCTACTACTATGAGAAGGGCATCATGCAGAAGGTAAAGGCACGTTCCCGTTCCAATGTCATTTTTCTCTTCTAGCTAAATAATGGTTTTAGATTCACACTATTATTTGTAATTAGTCAAACTACCCAGTAATTTTTTTAACATTGCTTTTTGTGTATGTGTGTGTTACATTCAGGTTGCAGGTGAGCGGTACGTGTACAAGTTCGTCTGTGATCCCGATGCGCTTTTCTCAATGGCATTCCCTGATAACCAAAGGCCCAGTCTGAAAGCAGAGCCTGATAGCCTGCAGGTTCCTGAGGACGACACCGTTCCGCTCTCACACTTCGATGAGGCAAACCGTGCCCCCTATCCAGGAGAGGCCAGAGACCAGTGCTTAGTAGTACCATCATTTCCTGAAAACTACGCTTTCTGAACTGCAGCGCCACCGCAGAGTGGACCAGAAGAACTTTCAAATGCATCCTCGCACTCCAAATGCAGCTCATGTCAAATTGTAATCGCTCCGATAAGGAATTTGTAGCGCCTGCTGACAAGTCTCTAGACTTTCTTGCCACACTTTTAATGTTTGTTACTAAACAGATTTCACGATGGGGAAAAGTCTTTTTTATTTACAAAGGGACACAACAGTATTTTCAGTATAACCTTTGATTTTATATATATATATAAATATAAGTGTATATTTTAAAATCTGGCTTTTGTGCACTGCTATCTTTGTGTATTGGCCTGGTGTCTGCTTCAGTGAGATTTGTAGAACTGACAATGTGTAATGATGCACCTCAGGCTGTTGTCATTATCAGAAAGAGAGAGTGAGTGTGTGTGTGTATATAGATTTGATTATTATAATCTGGAAAAATGCACAATTTTATTTCTCCAGCTGGCCAAGTAAAATGCTTTATAACTGTTCAGAAATAGTTTCTGCTTTTGTAATGTGATTTTTATGGATATGGGGCTGGGCAGAATGGGTGAAAAAAGGTGGTAGGGGAACTAAAAAAAGTCAAATCTATGTATATTATGAGTATATTTTTCCAAAAGCTGAATTGAATTGCATTGTATAAGCTGTACGACAGACTTTTATCACTTCTAATCTGTTCTTTTTGTACAGTGGTATGTGTGTGAATTTGCAAACCAGCTCTTGATATAGGTGGAGAACAGGCCTGAGCGCAGGATCAGTTACGCTTGTGTGCCCTTTAACTGTTTATCAAAGGATTATAGCAAGGTCATCTGATCTCTGTTCAGTACTAAGCAAGCATGGCAGAAAAACTTAGCTCTCTCTCTCTCTCCACCTTCACTGTCAACCTTGCTTGTCTATACTGGGTACAGCAGACCCCTAGTTCTGTTTCACTGTGGATAAAAGTATGGTTTCATTGTCTTTTGAAGACAATTTCTATCATTAAAATATTTGCAAGTACAGTTTTGGTGTACGATTACAGATCTGTATTTTCTAAACTATAAGGTACAGGATAAATAAACATCGATAAACGGATCTGGTTGTTTTGTTATGTTTTGTTACATGTCTCGACGCAAGCCAAAACATTAGTTACGCTTTGTGCGGGATGGGTTATATAAAGTAAAACTTCAGTTACACCACCAAAAAAAAGAAGAAGAAAAAAGTTTTTACTTACTCATTCTCATCCAAAATGTAGATGACACTATTTTCTTTTTTCTTCAGTAAAAGGTTTCACTCCAGACTGCAGTCAGGGTTGTTTGCTGAGGCTGTAGATTAAAAATAACAATATTGTAAATGTTCCGTTCTTACATAGACTGATAATTTTACGTCATAAGACCTTGATGTATTGTTAGAGGCTGCAGGTGTTGTTTAAGTTTTTCTGTGTGTTTTTTTGCATACACATTTAAAGTACTAGTACCCATTTACTTTTATAAGTTCTTTTTTAAATCACTAAACATTATGGATTCATTTTAAAACCTTCTTTATTTTACTATTGTACTATCCATTTAATCTTCCATGGGCATTTATTTTTTTAGCAAGTGTGTGATGCCTGTTCTCGAAATCTTCTCAGCCTCTAAAAGTTGTATAATGTACTTCAGCCTTTACATTCAGACTGTTCAGTTCATTTGGCACAATAAGGAATCTCTTTTAGCGTGCCTGTGATCTTTCCAAGAACCTCTCAGTTTGACCACTAAACTGTAACCCAGCAAAGCCTGTGTAACGAGGCGAAGCAAAGTAACAGGGTATTGCGTAATCCGGTGACGCTCATTCTCTTTCTTCTCTCCTCTCTCCTTTAGCAGGGTTAGTCTTAATCCTGCTTGTGACCTTGTTCTGTGGAGCCGGAGAATAAGAGTCATTAAGCTGTCATAGATTCAGATCGTCATGAAGGAGCTCGAGCTAACTGAATGCTTGAGGAATGATGAAGAGCAATATAATTGGTGCAAAAACTAAAGAGAAGTTTAAAGTTGCACGTGTCAATGCCTGAGTGCTGTATTTATAAACAGCAGGTCCAACTGGCAACTTTGACTGGTTGACAAGCTTGCCAAGGATGTTGAGTGTAGTCAAGAAATACAGTAGATTTAATTGTCATATCCACCTTTTACCTCTTCCCATAATGCTATGTTTGAATTATATTCTATGAAATTCTAAACAATCGCTGAAATGTTTTTGTCTGTTTAACTGGGTACAATGTGTCATAACTCTCTGAACAGCTGAACTTTTGAATATAAAGAAGAAAAGTTATTAGAATTAAATGAATTTCAGCAAATCACAATTAACCCCATTGCTGTAATATTACTGTAGCCTACCTGATGGAATGCAAAGAGAAAATAATGTGGAGGAACAGAAAACCTGTAAGGGCAAATCCAATGTAATTGTTGGATAAAAGAAAGCACAGAAGAAATGCATTCTGTTTTACTACGGTCAGATGTGGATTATTTATAGCAGATAATTTAATAATTAATTTGAGCTAATTTTTATTTTAAAAATAACTTTCCAATCACTTTCCATTATTTAAAACACATTTAGGCACGTTAAGAAAAGGTGGTAAGGAGTCGAGAGCAGTGTATTTTTGATGTTATTACATTTTTCTGCATGACAAAAAAGGCCAACATACAGAGAACAATTGTTTTTTTTTTCTAAAACTTAAGAAAATTTAAACAGATCTCTAAATTTTATTAATTAACTATTAATTTCTAGTTTGGCCAACTTTCTTTTATATCAATAAAATATATATTTTTTTGACAGGGCTCAAAATTAATTTTTCAAAAAGCTCTTGAAAAATGTGAGCAAAAACCAAAAGTGTTGCGTTTATATTTTTATTGTGTATATATTTTGTTGGGGCAGTCAATAGTAAAGATTAAAAATAAATGTACAGAAATGAGTCCAACTCAAAAGCCCTGGCGACACACTGAATTCAGCAAATATCTTCTTTTTGTATGTTAAAAATGTTCTACTGAGAAACAAAAGTCAATCTGTAAAGGCCTGAAGGTGAGTGAATTATCTCATTTTTGGATGAACTGTTTCTTTTTTGCACCTGTCAAGATTTGTATGTGCGTGGGAGTGTGTGTGTGTGTGTGTGTGTGTGTGTGTGTGTGTGTGTGTGTGTGCGTGCATGCATGCATGAGTGCGCGTGTGTATAATGCAGCTCCTTTATTTTTATGGCTTTATTTTCTATTAAAAGTTAAACCGCGCAGTGATTTGAATTGGACAGAATCTGAAAACTTAAAGAGAGTGACCTGTTCAGATGGTTCAAAGTTCATTAAAATCACTATTTCAAAAGCTGAAGTGATTTTTGTTTTTTTATTTATTACTTAGAATCTGTGTATTTCAATGGTCTAAATAGTTGTTGCGGTCAGACTTTATTTTGATGGTCCATTTGTTGAATTTAAGTTACATTGCAACTAATTCTCATTAGATTATAAGTAGACTGTTAGGTTGGGGTTAGGGTTGGGGTTAGGGTTAGGGTTAGTGTAAGTTGACATGTACTTGCAAAGTTTCTTATAGTCAGTTAAATGTCTGTTGAATGTCTGTATCAACAGATATTAAGTAGACAGTCTACTGATACTCAAATGGACCATCGAAATAAAGTGTCACCGTTGTTGCAAAAACTAAATAATCATTCAAAACCTACTGATTAGTAATTTAAATAATCGATGATCAATTAACTGATCAATTGATTAACTGTGGCGTAAACTATGGAAAAGCTGCTAAATCATACAGGTAAGGACATTTTAATACTTTTTAAGATCCTTTTAAGACCATTAAGAATGAAATTTTAGACTTGTACAGGGTTGAAGACTTTTTTCTAATGACCCGGTATTATCATAAGGCATTGTGTGATTGTTTTCAGTTGTTTTTTTCCCTGATTAGACTTTAATTTGGGGATTTTGCTGGAAAGGTTGTCAATTGAATCTCTTTGCAATAAAAAAACATATATTCATATAAAAAAAAAGTTTTATTGAGATATTTTGTTAGTCATTGGATGGATGTTGTTCAGATTGAGTAGCTTTACTTAAATGAAGCAAAATTAAGACCTGGTTCAAATGATTTAAGACCCACAACACAATATTGAATGTAAGACTTTTAAGGCCTAAAGTTTTGATTTTAAAATTGAAGACATTTTAAGACCCAGCGGACACCCTGATTATTTTTGACTGATTATTACAGGTCAAAACATGACAATAACTGATCATTTCAAGCAGTAGTAAACAGCAAGATATTCTAAGATTAATTTAGTTCAGAGGCATTGTTTACATTCTGCTGTGGAGAGCAGAATGTAAACAATGCCTCTGAACTAAATAAACTAAATTAAATACCTTGCTGTTTACTACTCAAGCACTCAAACACTCAAGCCGCTTCTTAAAGTGACAGTTCACCCAAAAATGAAAATTTATTCACTAATTACTCACCCTCAATTTCCAAACCTTTATGAGTTTCTTTATTCTATTGAACACAAAAGACGATATTGTGAAAAAAGCTGAAAACTGGTAACAGAAGAAAGAAACTCAGTGAATAAATGATGACAGTATGTCCTATTTTGTTTTTAAATCCCCTGACACAGCTTGTGGGTCCAAGCGCTCTATCAGACTATATAGGGAGGCTCAACAATTGGTATTGGTAAATGCTCACCACTTTGAAAAAAATATATTTTATCTTAAAGAATTGTTAAAATATTGGTGTCTGTGATGCAGACAGTCCAGAGACTGTAGTGTAGAGTACCCCATGACTTTAGATTCACTTTAATGTGTGATATGACTAAAATTGGTCATAAATGACTTCATGAATAAATGATTTCTTCATTCAAATGAGCCTTGGATCCAGAAAGTAAAAGGATGTCAAAATTTAACAAATGATTGTGTTTTAGACCTTTAGATTGCAAATAACAAGAAAATTTCTATTACATACCATAGTGGAAATTTGGTTGGTTGTTTGTCTTTCTTTGTTCATGAGAGGCTTGGATGCTGTATTGATCCCTGTCTTTTATCATGGAAACTTAGAAACACTGCATTTTGTTGTGCAGGATTTGCTTTGTGTGTGTTCTCGCTGTTTAGCCATTCAGAAATCACAAACCATTTTCGCTTGGTGCCTTTGAACATGAACGTGTCACTAATAAGTGCTTAGGCTCCTTGTCGCATTGTTTCTTTGATTGGTTGTACTCTCAGGTCTGATAAAGGGATAAATATTTAAATTTACTCACTATATTTGGAAGTGTCAATGGTTTGGGGGTGCCAACGAACATTCATGTAAACATTGTTTGAATGTTTCTACTAGATTACTACATTTTTCCCCAAGTGTAACCCATTTCAAAATCCTTTTGTTTGTTTGTTTGTCTTAAATATCCAACATCTGTTTTGAAAGCCGTGCTACAAAAGACATTGTGTTTAACAATATAAAGACACGTTTTTGCAAAGAGCTTCCACATATGTTTACGACATAAAGATAAGGATAAATGACGACGAATAATTAAACTCTCAAAACATCCTAAACGGAAGATAGAAACAGCCCTGTCCGACAATTACCTTCGAGGAGTTTGCTGGCTTGAGAGAAAGGAACTGCTCGCTTTCACTTTTAGAGTAATGGCGCCCACTGGTGGTTGTCAGTCTAAACGGCAGGTTATATAAGTCGTGCCGCTGTAAACGCGTGCAAATAAAGAATTTGTCGTCAGTAGTGAAAAAACTACGTCGAATTAAATAACCCATCGCTACACCAATAAACTACCTTTGTGAGGGGACGTTACAAAGTTTTCATGAGTCGTTTAAGAAGACAAAGGTCCAGTCAAATGGTCATCGTGACTTGCGTATGTAGTAAGCGAACGCTTGCTTTCCATTTGGAGGGGATCCATCCAAAATACCCAGCGCATAGTTTATGTAGTCAAAACTAAGTTTATGTAATCAAAACTAAACAATCACAACCTGATTGCATGTCAACCTATCGCTGTCAGCCAGACGTCTTATTGTAATGACGTCATACTGTCGTTTCCGTCACACCGTCTGAAGTACGGAAGTGTCCTGGCCTGGCTGAAAACTTTCTTTAAAGATTGTTTTTTTAGGTCGTTTCTTTATCTCACAGGTCGGATCAGACTATGGCGTTTCCCGGATATAACAACGTAAGTATCACTCATATTTGAATGTTGAGCTTGATTAGTAAAATAATCCTTTTAATTCGATGAGTTGCTGTATAGACGCCAGATTGCTTTCGAATTGTCCGTAGTAAGGTATGTGTGGTTACGCCCCGAAAAGAATATATTAAACAAATTGCAAGTTAACATAAAACTAAAATTAGAATAAGTTAGCTGTATATGGAGTAGTTTTAAACTTTAGCGATGGAAACCGCGACTATTGAAATTATTGTGAAATTATATATATATATATATATATATATATATATATATAATTTC
>CAIGQQ010039888.1:4045390-4058542 GCA_903798035.1 Danio albolineatus
ATATAATTCATTTTCTTTTCGGCTTAGTCTCTTTATCACTCTAGGGTCGCCAGATTAATAAGTAACCACTAACTCATCCAGCATATGTTTTATGCAGCGAATGCCCCCCCAGCTGCAAACCATCACTGGGAAACATCCATACACACTCATTCACACAAAATACACTACAGACAATTTAGCTTACCGAATTCACCTGTACCGCATGTCTTTGGACATGTAGTGGAAACTGAAGCACCCAGAGAAAACCCAAATGAACATGGTGTAAACGCCACACAGAAATGCCAACTGACCCAGCCGAGGCTTGAACCAGCGACATCCTTGCTGTGAGGCGATCGTGCTACCCACAAAATCAGTCATATATATTTAGATATGTCATCAGCAATAAACCCATCTCAAGAAGAAAATCATATGTGCAAATAACATGCAAATTCAATCCCCTTGTTTGTTTGTTTTTTTGTTTTTTTATAAACAGAATTTTTAAAAAAGCTCTATTTTACTTTTTTATATATCAGACTACTACCTAAGCTGTCTCATAATTTCTAATGACTACCAAATTAACACAATTTAGAGAGAGTAGAAGAGTGTTTTTTTTTTCTCAGAATGTGCTACCTGTAGCTCAATTTGACTTTTCATCTAAAAAAAAAAAAAAAACTGCAGTAGTGTATTTTGATTTTGTCAGCTTCAAATGTCTATCTGAATGAACTTCTACCATAATAAACTGAAGAAACAGATGTAAGCGCATCTCCACAGCTTCAAATGTCTATCAGAATTAACTTTTTGAAATGTTCTTTGTTTATTAAGGTGGTAGTTCATTCTTATATTGACAGATTGCGATGAGATTAAGAAAACATTTGCTAGAGTAATTGGTGGTTCATTCAGCTGTGGTCAGAAGACAAAGGTATGTGAGTGAGTGCACTCTTTTAATTTATTTTCTAAATTTAAGTTAGCTCGTGTTGATCTCATAATGGCTGTTCATTCATTCATTCATTTTCTTTTTGGCTTCGTCCAGGGTCGCCACAGCGGAACAAACCACCAACTTATGCAGCATTTGTTTTACGCAGCGGATGCCCTTCCAGCCGCAACCCATCTCTGGGAAACATCCATACATTCTCATTCTCACACATACACTACGGACAATTTAGCTTACCGAATTCACCTATACCACATGTCTTTGGACTTGTGGGGGAAACTGGAGCACCTGGAGGAAACACACGCAACCACGGGGAGAACACGCAAACTCCACACAGAAATGCCAACTGACCCAGCTGGAGCTTGAACCAGCGACCTTCTTGCTGTGAGGCGAACATGCTAGTCACTACGCCATCGTGGCGCCAATGGCTGTTCAATTCACGAAAAATAACCATTAAGCTCTAACAATTTTAAGATTATGCAAAATGTCTTGTTTTTCCGTTTATTATTGGCCATGGAAATTCAGCTTCTTCATTCCTTAAAGTTAAGTCAGGGATATTTTTTATTTGACTAAGAGAGAGAACCTTATGAAAAATGACCCACAAAATGCTTTCTAATGTATCAAGATTAATGTGGACATATCCTGAGTCAGAAGCATTAACTGTGTAGTTCCAGCACTGTGTAATTCCAGTGATGCAGATTGATTTCTTTAACCATGTATGTTCAGAGAGATTACACAGGGAAGATGGGATTCAATGAGTTTAAAGAACTTTTTGGTGTGCTGAACGGCTGGAAGCAGAACTTCATGATGGTGGACAGGGACCACAGTGGGACAGTGGAACCTTACGAGATGTCCCAGTCCATTGCTAGCATGGGTAAGTGGGATCTTCAAGTATATCAGAAAGTACCTAGTTCACAGGTCAAAATACACTTAACGGCTCCTTGATTAGGTTCACCTTACTAGTACTGGATTGGATCTCCTTATGTCTACAGAAATACTTCAGGGCATAGTTTCAGGAAGTTGCTGGAAATATTACTCCGATCTTTTGGTTCAGTTTGTAACTTGAAAACTTTATGTAATTGCTGCAGATTTGCCAGGTTTGTCATTCATGGTGTTGTAACAGGTTCTGTTTTGTTGATATCTCAGGACTGTGGAGCCATTTGAGTTGCCATGTTCAAGAAACCAGTTTGACATTACTTTAACTTTGTAGCATCAAGTTATTGATAAGCATGACATTACAAGATAATAATATGTTCCATAAAGGTATGGACAAGGTAAACACAATTTATTAATCAGATGATTTATTAAACAGATTAAAATATCTGCATGACTGAGCCGAGTTTACTGCATGTGCTTGTTCATTGTGAAGGACCGATCTATCGATCCGTGAAATAATGATCTCTAATGATTGGCTTGCAGAAAGAGTAGCACATTATGGCATAATCTGATTAATATTCGATTATCATCAGTCATGCGAGAAGAATGGCTTTCAAATTTGTATTAAATAAGCCTGTTAAATGATAAGAAATAACTTTTACACTTTCATACTTAGCGATTCATTTAGTTTATAGTGAATTTTCTACGTGACAGGATTTAAGTTTCTTAATCCAGTGATGTAAGGCATAATTGGCTATTAAAATGTAAAAAAAAGAAAAAAAAAGTATATGATAAGTTAGATTTATATCTTTTATTATTCTTTATAATAATAAATATTTTAAATGAGAAACGTAGATAATTATAGGGTAATATACATTATACTGTAATTAATACATATTTAACATCATTAAACATACATAGAGGCTGACTTCCATTAACAAACCGTCTGCTAGTTATTCTAGTTTCAAAATGTGTCATGGAGAATAGAAACCGTCTCTAAAATAGAAATTTCATGCGTCGATGTTGCTGATGGTTAGTACAAAAGCATTTTAAAACAGAAAAGATACCTTTTATTCCGTGTTGCGGTGCCGCGTCGTGTGTAGTTAGGACACGGTGTTAGCCAGCAGCTGCATTAACCTAAACATTTGTGATGTAACTCAAAGTGTCTTCATTTCACAGGGTATCGGGTCAGCCCACGGGTACTGGACGCCATCGTCAAACGCTACAGCAGATCAGGAAAGATATACTTTGATGACTATGTGGCGTGTTGTGTGAAGCTAAAAGCACTTACAGGTGAGTGAGGCTTTTAATAAAAGGTTGCAGTACAGATTCATACTAAATATTGTTTGAATCATTATACTTTATTGTATATTGCTAAAAGGATTCGTTTTAAAAATCCAGAATTCTGTTATCAATTACTCGCCCTCAGGTTGTTCCAAACCCATGAGACCTTCGTTCATCTTCAGAACACAAATCCGAGAGCTCCTTCATCCTCCATAGACGGCGCAGAGATGTTTAAAGTCCAGTAAGGGACCGAAAACATGGTTCTTGGAGCTTCGTATGATTACAGTTGAACCGTTGAGGTCACATGGAATGTTTTTTTGTTCCTTTTCTGGACTTGGAACATCTCTTGACCATTGCTGTCTATTGCCTCATTCACACTTTGTAGCTGCCTGTCGCTCTGAGTGGTGACCTGTCTGAAACGCAGGTCTGTCTAGGAAGTCTACAGCATGGAGAATACAACAAGCCTCTGAGTGAGCTGATAGAGGATCACGTGAGCTCTAATGGTGCTCCTATTGGTTGTCATTCAAAAAAGTCCCTCTTCATTTGCATAAAGTTGAAGGATTCTCAACTTTGTCGCATCGCTAGATACGCCCACCTGGTCACCAGCCGTCGCTGTCACTCGCGTAAATGGGGGTGGCCGGAAGTAGCTCTCTCTGTTGAAATGAAAGGTCGCTCGTACAGTGAATGAGGCTTATGGAGGATGAGAGAGATTTTTGGATTTAAAATGTCTTGATTTGTGTTCTGAAGATGATTATTACTGTTATTATTAAGGTCTAATGTGATTGGAAAGACATGAAGGTAGGAATTGATAGCAGAATTTTCATTTAAAGACCATAGTTTACTTTAAATACTTTTTTAAAACAAGTATATGTATGACTTGATTTATCCTCAGACCACTTCAGGAGGAGAGATACAATGCAGCAGGGCATGGTGAACTTCCAGTATGACGACGTAAGTTGTGATCAGAATAATTTGTCATTGTTAGTGCCTATTTGATCTCATTTGCACTTTGAGGCAGAGATGGTTTTCGCTAACAGTTGGTTCGCACCTTACTTCATTCAAAGGATATAGGAAGCTGTCGTAACATGTTATAACAACATTTTGGCTTCCTCTTGCAGTTCATCCTTTGTACGATCTCTCTCTGAAGAACTTACTGGGAAGTACAGTATACACTCCAGGAAGAGCACTGAAATCCAGAGGACAAATATGAATATGTGTAGTAAGGGCATTTCAAAATTCTTTGTTAAATTACCAGTATAAGATGTAATATCTGAAAACAGATGTTAACCATGTATTGCTCTATATAGCTATCAATGTTTGTGCCAAAGTAGACCACGGTTGTTTTGAAATAATCTTTTTTTCATATACATTCTTTAAGAAATTGTGTATCAACTTCAAATATAACAGCACTTTACCATTTGCCATTAAATTCAATACATCAAGATGTGTTCTGGATTTATTTATACGCAAAGACGATGGAGATGAGTTTGTTTCTAATTTCAGAGGAATCGCTTCAATTCGACGTTTGTTACATCAAATATCTTCACATGCAATTTTTTAGTGAAACGCTTAATAAAGAAAAGACATATACACAGTGATGCTGCTGCTGCATCACTTCACAAACAAGTTTTATTAGTCATCACAAGATACAAAATATATTACTCTTAATAATTCTTTTTTTGTTTGTTTTTTTACTGATTTGCAAGAGGAATAGGACAATTAAGCTGACCACAATAACCATAAAGTAGAAAGAGAATCTGACCAAGGAGGAAGGGAAACGAGGGAGTTCGATCTCTGTCTTCAATGATCTGATCTAAAATCCAACACCTCTTCCACATTTAACTTCTGTTGTCACATGAGCATCTGAAATTGAATTCTCGCTGAAATTAGGCGTAATGGATATCTTAAAATAAAAGCTAAATATTAGGGATGTACAGTGAACGGAAGCATGAGTGAGATCAAATAAAATTGAAACCCTCCACATTTTACGTTCTGCTTATTTGTTGTCACAATTCTGTGTTTTACAACAGTTTTTCTCAATGTTCCTGGAGGACCAGCAGCTCTACACATTTTCCAAGTCTCCTTAAACAAACGCAGCCCTGATTCAGATTCTTAGCTCATTAACAGAGACCGAAAGACCTGTAATGGGTGTGACAGGCAAATGAGACGTTTAAAACATGCAGCGTTGGTGGTCCTCCAGTAACGTGGTTGAGAAACACTGTCGTAAAACAGTAAGTTGGGATTTTGTTTTTTCATTTAAACATCCAAAAACTTTGGGAATGTGTAGAAATCTAAGAGCACACATTCCAAGCAAGTCTACACATGACCATGCCTTTAAACTAAGCTCAACTTTTGACTTTCCCTCCCTCTGAAACCACCGCAGTAGACAGGAGATTGTGAAGGAAACTCACACAACTCTGATGAAGTGTACATAACGGGACTAAGTCATTACACCATGGTCAAACTCAGAGAGCAAACGCAGACAAACAGACCATTTAGATACTTCTTTTTTTTTCCAAAAGTGAAGGCAAGGAAGAAATCAGATCCTGAAGAGCTTACATATAGGTCCAGCCAAGGTAGTATTTGTGTATGTATGTGAATATATCAATTTAGAGGAACATAATACGTGCTGTAGAAAGGCAAAACTGGTGGCGATATTTTTTTTATTTATTTGTTTTAAGTGTAGGAATGCACAACTAATGAATGAGGATGGCATTGAGCAATTTGTAGTCAAGTACTTTGACAACAGAAATGTGTGTTGTTGTTTTTTTTAAGCTGAATATAACATGCATGATATTTAATTTAAAAACACAAATGGATATTCCTTGGTTTAACTGAACAATCTGTTTTGAATTTATATATTTTTAAAATTAATGAAATTAAAACACAAATTTAAAGATTTTATAATAATAACTAATAAAACTTGCATGGATAACCAGCTGTAGTAGAATCTGAATGCAACTAGAGTGTATATTGTTTTATTTAAATATATTATAAGAGCTGGCAGTGGGCATCTTTAGGGCTGTTTACAGAATAATAAAAAATAATAGAAATGTGAAATGTGATAATAGAAATGTGAAACATAGAGTAAACATTTCAATCAAACTGATATGCTGTGGGAGTTACATGTCAGCACATGAGTTGCAATGTTTCAATCTGCAGAGAGCATTGTCACTGCAACTTTTGGATATCTAAAGAAGCAGACATCTGTATTTTGGCAAATGTGAAGTAAATATTCAGTCTGATTCACTGCCTGAGCTCTGGAATGATAAACCCAATACCTGCTCACTCAATAAATATCGGTCCTGGGAGTAAGTTCAGTCAACTCAGCGTTTGTTAATCATGAATACAAAATAAACAGAATACCAAGTTTTGTTGTTTTTTTTTTAACTTGTTTGAATTTGAATGTATTATCTTTCCATTCCTAAAGATGTTAGGTGACCACAGTCTTTTTTTAAATAGATATAACTCTTTAATAAAAGTCTTTAAATCCACCAAAATATATTGGTTATTATTCACTGAGAAAGTATTGATTTTCAAAAGGGGGCATACTCATTTATGCTGAGCACTGTGTACATTAAATTAAACATCAGTTGAAGAAAAGGCAGTTAGTACTTGTAGGATAATCTGTACACTGAAAAAAGTGATGTCTGCAAAATTGTTGCAAACAGTTTATACGTGTTGAATTTAAACAAACAAGTTATATTTAGTAATGTTCATGTTTATTTGTTTGTTTAAATTCAGCCCAAATAAATTGTTTACAACCGTTTAACTTTTTAAAAAAATGTGTAAATCCAAGCAATCATCTTTGAATCATTTTTTTCAGTGTAGGTTTATATGAGCAACTCCATGCAAATGTCAACCTTGCCATGAAAAAAACAAAATAGAGAAAGTGTTGCTACGTTTTTTTTGTATAAGAAAACATTTTACAGTGCTTTAAAAATCCTCAAAAATGTCTCTGTCAGTGTTTTTAAACTATAAATTTGATTTACCAAGGTCACACAAATGGCAATTTCACATCTGTCACATCCATAACGGAGCTTTTCCCATGATTTTTACAAGTCATAAATGCAAAAATGTCAAATTAAATAAAATCAATCATATTTGTTCAATAGTGAGCCGACTATTTTCCTTTATCCTTTTGATTATCATTATTTCATTTGGGTTGTGCAGTTTAATTCGCAGAATTTCTACAAAGTATCTTGTATACTGCAAACTCACATTCTTTTTTTGTCATATCCATTTCATTCATTCATTTTCTTGTCAGTCGCCACAGCGGAAGGAACCGCCTTTTGTCACATCCATAACGTTTATTTTCCTCATTTCATATATTAAAAAAATGTTTACACATTGATATTTTTCTGATCCCATGACTCTGTGGCTACTAGTTTTGTAAAATGTATACAGAGGTTTCAATTTAATGTTAACATATATACTTTCTATGTGAATTTATGTTTTGAGTTTTTACTGCAAGCGTCACATCCATAACGCTGGAATTGCTCATATATTTTTAATGGTTGGTTGGTTTCGGTCCACATTTGTTAAAATATATTTCTAAAATAAAATTACATAAGGGATACATTTTATTGAAAATGTCTTGTAACAAAAGAAATAACATGAACCTGAATATTCCCTCAGTTTTTAGAACCGAAAGATGATGTTACATTCTGCTTAAACTTATCCATGGATCTCACATAACCTGCCTTCTGGAGTTAAACCCTAGTTCGTAAGACACTGAGATGTAAATAAAAATGTGTAAACATATGTAGATGTAATGCAGATGTACAAAAGATATTTTTAAAGTCCGGGTGAAATCAAAATTTAATATTTAGTTATTAATCATTATCACCTGATTTGAAAATGTACTCATCCTCAAGTGGTTCAAAACCGTTATGCTTTTCTTTTTTCTTTACTGAACCAAAAAGCAGATATTTTGAAGAAATCTGAAAGCCTGTAACCATTGATATCTTCAGAAGGAAATTAAAATACTATGGAAGTCAGGTTTCCAGCTTTCTTCAGAATATCATCTTTGTGTTCAAAAGAAAAATGTTTGTGATAAATGATCAGTGAGTAAATTGGTGAGTAAAAATTAATAATAGGTAAACCATCCCTTTAACAATAGAGTTTGCTGCGGGGGGAAAAGTGCTCTTCAGCCACAGATTGCACAAACACAAATCTGTCATATCTACTGGTGGCTTTCTTTCTCTCATAAAAGCTGATCTTTATCTAGTGGAAAGCATGACTCTAATCAGAACCATAAAGATTGAAATGTCGCACGCTTGGATCTTTCACCCTCTCATATCACGATCTAACTTATGTAGTGTAACATGATTTACGTGAAGGGTTTAGTAATAATCATTTCAGCAAAGACAACTCAAAGTGCAAATTGTGTTTTGCTAATTAGTAAACAAGTACTTGACTAGTTCCATTACTCATGCGCATCCATAATACTAACCTCGTGGCCATTTATGCCCACATGCATGTAGTTGTTATAGTGTACGTATGTATGTGTGTGTGTGTGAGTCTACTTCATTTACGGCCGTTCATTTCACTGCGGTAGAGCTTTGAGAATAGCATTAACCTCTTCAGCCACAGCGGTCAGCGCAAACTCAAACTGATCCTGAGGAGAGAGAAAAGCGCAGATCAGCATTTCTGTTGAAAAATTCATCCATACAACTGTAATAAGACCGTCAGCGCCAATGAAAATGACAACACAAGGAAAAGTTACAAAAGGAGAGACTGCTGAGGGTTTTTATCGAGTACAATTGTGCTATTTGTTGTATGTGATATAGCAAGGGAGTAGGTTTGCACTTGACATTGGCGGGGACAGCATATATATATTTATTTACGTGCTATTAAAATATATTATTAATTAATCCTCTCTGCATACAATTTATTAAGTTGAATTAATTAGTCAGGCCCATAGCCGTGTGCTTCAAAAGACCAAGTTTTATTTTTATTATTATTATTCATTCATTCATTTTCTTTTCGGCTTAGTCTCTTTATTAATCTGGGGTCGCCACAGCGGAATGAACCATTAACTTATCCAGCATATGTTTTACGCAGCAGATGCCCTTTCAGCTGCAATCCAAATTTTATTATTATTATTATTATTATTATTATTATTATTATTATTATTATGTTTGAATTTTTCTTATTATTCAAATGGCCAAATTCTGACTGAGGAAAGTTGAATGTTCTGGCCAGGGGTGCGTTTCCCAAACAACGACATAACTCGTGGCTGAACTATCATTGTATGTATCGTTTGGGAAAAGAACGAAGTAGTAAAGAGTGTTTCCCAAAACTGCAGATCCATGGTTTGAACCACATTAGTTTAACGTAAAACGTCCATAATGACACTCTTGACAGGGGGGACCAACAACTGAAAAATCCCATAAAAATGAAAAACCCAATAATTTTTTTGGTGGAATTTATATTGTTTTACACGCACACGCATAAAAAAATCCAATATTAGTTTTGATAAAAACATGGACTTGTTTTCCATATTAATTAAAATATATGTAAATGTCACATATAGGGCCAATGTTTCTTTTACAATTATTTTTGAGAATATGCCATATTTTATTTTAAAACATAATCTCATATAATCTCATATATAAACCATATAAATCGTTAGGCTAATGGTTGTAATTTTCAGTAGGCTATTTATTAAAAAATGAAAAAAAACGTACTTTATTGTTAGTATTATTATTATTATTATTATTATTATTCAGTAGGATATTTTTTATTTATTTCTTTACCAACAGGCCCACGTCATATACAGTACAGACACGTTTCTTAATAAATAACTTTATAAATAATAAAAGCATTAACGTATGCTATATATTTTTGTTTTCACAAGCTTTGGAGACGTAAATTGCGATTTTAAATAATAGGTCACCTGAGCCATGGCTGTGTTCAAAATGGCATAAATGTCTCTAAAGTGCATTAAAATGGAGCGCAACTCTCAATATGAAGATCGCTAAAACTGAACTGTAAAAATACTTTGAAAGTAAATTACACCTAAGAGAGATGACTTTAATAATTTTTTCTTTAATCATTCCAAGTTTAAATGTTGGAACGTTTGAAAGGAACAGGGCAACTAATTGGGATATTCGGGAATAGGACACAGCCAGGGATTATGCTTCTAACTACAGCTCTAGAGGTGCAGTTGGAAACGTACAAGTTTGCGACGCAGTTTGCGAATGTTCGTTGGAACAATGGATTTGGGAAATGCCAAATCAATAAACTATCATTCAAAGTGGTAATGATTCGCACTCATCTGGTAATTGCTTTCTTGTTGTTTTTATTTTTACATTCTCTGGGTGACTATGACACAAACGTTTCGGCACAATGCCTTCCTCAGTGTACAATAAACTATGACACAACTTGCGACCTTAGTTGGCTAACGATGGTTTTCAAAAATGCACCTCAGTTTGTTATTTGTCTGTAGGCTTCAGATTATAATTTAAAACAAGTTCTAACAGATTTCTAAAAAAAAAGATAGATGATAAAAAATTTTTTATTTTGAAATGAGTATCTTTTTATATTTCTTTATTCTAAATTGTCATTATTTATAAAACTAATTAAAAACTTTTAAACAGTTTAAATGCACAATGTAAATAAACACTTAAAATAGTAAAATAGTTTAGTAAGCAATTTGACAAAATAGCAGGAATTAATTTTTGGTACATCAAAAAGTTGTGTGTACTGTTTTGGTGCCGTTACATCTGAACGCAGCTACAGCCTCTAACATGACATCAGGGAAAGGCAAAAAAATCACAATGTTCATGTGTTTGGAGGCGGTGCGCCTCGAGGAGAAAACATGATTTAACCCCTTCTGCATGCCAAGGTTAATACTGACAGCGCGATTATTTTAAGTGAATTAAATTATTGGTGTGGACATTTCAATAGTTGGTGGATATTGGTGGGTACGTGCGCCCATTCATGCTAAACCTACGCCCCTGTGATATAGGTTGTTCTGTTTTTCATTACCTTGGTGCGAACCATTCCTGGTCTTTGGTCTCGAATGTGCTCCAGGGTTGCAGCGATATCAATCTCTTTCACTCCTGAGTTGAAAGCAAAAACCATAAACTTAATTGTAATTAATATTCCGCATGCTCGACATACAGGGATAGTTCACCCTAAAACAAATTCTGACATACTTGAGTTTCTTCCTTCTGCTGAACAAAAAAGAAGATCTTTTGAAACATGAAGATATTTGTAAACCATTGACATCTATTCGTTTTTTTCGACTATGGATCTCAGTGGTTTCCGACATTCTTCAAAATATCTTATTTTGTGTTTAACAGAAAAAAGTAACTCACTTGATATGTTTCACAAGCTTTGTACATTTGTATGATGCTAACCTTTAGCCATGCGGTTCAGGACCATGTCAATCAGGATATATGTTCCAGTCCGGCCTGTACCATCACTGAACAGAGGGGTGAAACTGTAAGCAAAACACTATGGGGCAAAATACCTAATGTGCCATTTGTGAATATAAACTGAATTAATCACAATACTCAGGGTTTCTGCAGAATTCATCAAATCTAATGTGAGATTTAGACCTTTGAATTAGATTTTAGACTTATATTATGATGTTAGTTTGTAGTCGTAATACTTCAAATTGTATCTTGACTATCAAAAGGAAGGATTCGCTTTCAGTGAGTATCAGAGATAGTGTTACAAGCACATAGTTTACCCAAAACTGAACTTTTGTTGTCATTTACACTCACTTGTTCCAAACCTGTTTGAGTTTCTTTCTTCTGTTGAACACAAGATATTCTGAGGAATGTTGGAAACCTGTAACCATTGAATTCCATAGGATTTGTTTTGGAATTGAACGGTTACAGCTTTCTTCAAAATATCTTCTTTTGTGTTCAACAAGAAAAAAGAAGCTCATAAAGGTTTAGAACAACTAGAGGGAGAGTAAATAGTAAGTACCTTTTCATTCATGGGTGAACTATTGCTTTAAGTGCGGTTTAAATTTATTGAAAACCTAAAAATCAGTACTTAAGCGGATTGTTCACCCAAAAATGATCATTTATTCATCCCTTGTGTGATTTAAAACCCATTTCAGTTTCTTTTTTCTGTTGAACACAAATGTGGAAGAAACCTGTAACCATTGACATCTTTATTTCTCCTACATGGATGTAAATGGTTTCAAACATTCTTCAAAATAATGTTTTTTGTGTTCAACAGACAAAAACTCAAAAGATTTAAAACCACTTGAGGATGAGTACATTTTCATTTTTGGGTAACCTACCCCTTTAAATAAATTGAGAAACATTGAGAAATGTTTTAGTTTTTAAACCCTGAGCACTTCATATCTTTAAAATACATTTTGTTTATTAAAACACCTTCTAATAAACAGTTTTGTAGGTTCCATCTCTCTTACAAAGCAAATAAAACTATGTTTAAAACTATAATTTTATTTATTTTTTTATTCCTCAAATGCATCAGTGTTTCAGGATACCTGCAGTGCACAATGATGGGGCAGGAGCGTCCACGGTAGCACTTGTTGACTTTCCTAAAGGATAGAGAGAAAGACTTTTCTGAAGGAAATGCCAGTGTTTATGAGTCAGATTAGCTCAGGCTTTGATAGTGAGTAATGATTAGCAGTTTTCTGACACTTATGAAATATTTGTAATTAAATGACAGATGACATCTAAATTCATTATGCAAAATTACTAATTTGAATAAAACCTTTGATGCAAAACGTAATGGACACACTTTTACAATAGGGTTTCATTAGTTAATGTATTTACTAACATGAACTAATAATGAACAACACTTTTAATAATAGTTCAACATTTACTAATGTATTATCATCCAAATTCATGCTTGTTAACATTAGTTAATGCACTGTGAGTTAACATTAACTAACAATGAACAACTGTATTTTCCTGCATCAATATTAGCTAACATGAAAAATACTGTAATAAATGCTGTTCATTGCTTGTTCATGTTAGTAAATGCCTAAACTAATATTAACTAACAGAACCTTATTGTAAAGTGTTACCAATGTATTTATAAAAAAATCTCATTTTCTTTATATAAATATATATATATATATATAA